>PVKE010025865.1:0-16200 GCA_004027555.1 Craseonycteris thonglongyai | reverse complement strand
CCTGGTTTCTGAACCTTGCTTTTCTTCATTAATAATACTTAGTGATCATTCCTTGTCAAACAATACTCTTAAAATTTTTCAAGTTGAGGGGAAGCTGGGATGGCCCAGCAGGTTAAGCGCTCACTTTGCAGCTCTGGGGACTGAGGATCGAATCCCAGCCCCGGCCTGTGCAGACCCATATGCTGGACTGAGATGTGCTTCCCATGAGGGAGGCCCTCAGTTTGGTTCTCACCCCCCACCCCCCGCCCATTACAGCCCCTGGCTTCAGGGGGTGTTCTTCCCATGCGGGAGGCCCCTAGTCCAGTTCCCGCTCTGCGCAGCCCCCACCCACCTGTGTGGAATGAAACCATGTCGAGGACTGATGATGTACAACTATGGAGACTGCTCTGGGCCCTCTACCTTCTCTTTCAGTCTCTGTCAAGACAGTAAAATAAATCTTAAAAAATGTTTTTTCTCAAATTGTACAAGTAATACATGAATATGTTCTGGCTAAAAAAAAAATAAAGGAAAATACTCCAATATAGTTAGTACACACACACAGAGGCAATACAGTATAGTGGTTAACCCATTTCTTGTTTGCCCGAGAATATGCACCAGTAACATTTGTGTCTGCAACGTGTACTCTGAGATAACTCGCAAATTGAAACTTCTAGAAGATATAACGTTCCTATATGTGGAAAAAATTATTTAACACTGATCATATACATTTCTGTTACATTAAGATTAGAAACAAGGGGGAAGCTGGGATGGCTCAGTGGGTTAAGCACTTGCTTTGCAGCCCCAGCACCTGAGGATTGAATCCCGGCCCTGGCCCGTGCGGACCCACATGCTGAAATGGGGTGTGCCCCCAGCTCAGTTCTGGCCAGGACCTATGCAGGAGGCTCCCGGCCCAGTTCCTGCCCTGCGCAGCCCCCGCCCACCTGTAGAGTGAAACTATATGGAAAACCAATGCTGTCAACTATGGAGACTGCTCTGGGCCCTCCCCATTCTCTCTGTCAAATAAATAAATAAATAAATAAATAAATAAGATTAGAAACAAGTTCTCTTTAGAAAGAACTCCAAAAACAGATTTAATATTTTAATTTTCACATGAAAACCGATCAGATTTGCTTCAACCTCAAAGAATATGTTTATGTAAAATTAAATGAACGCAGCAGCAAGCTACACTTTTCTTTTTTCTAAGTGGGAAATGGGTTAAGGGGGTAGGCATGGAGCCAGACTGTCTGAGCTCAAACTCAGGTTCTACCGTTTACCAGCTGTGAGACCTTAGGCAAATTATTTGACCTCTGTGTCTTGGTTTCCTCATCTGTAAGGTGAAATTAATGACATCTTCCTCATAGAGCTGTTTTGCAGGTTAAATGAGATGATGTTTGTAAAGAACAGTACCTGTTACTGTATGTAAAGTGCTTACAGCAGTGCCCTGTATGTTGGAAATGCTCTCTATTAGTTGCTCCCAGCACATCAATCTCCTTTCTAGGCTGTGACACACCAAAGAACTCTTTTCACACTTTTTTTTTTGGTAAGAACACTTAACATGAGCTCTACTCTCTCAACAGATTTTTAAGTATACAACACAGTACTGTTAATAGGCAGCCTGTTGTACAGCAGATTCGAGAACTTACTCATCTGCTGTCACTGAAATGTTACATCCATTGATTAGCAGTTCCCCGTTCCTCCCACCCCCCCCACCCCCGCTCTTGGAAGCTGCCATTCTACTCTCTGCTTTAATGAGTCTGACTATTTTAAATACCTCATACAAGTAGAATTAGGCACTAATTGTCCTTCTGAGACCAGCTTATTTCATGATGTTCTTCAGGTTCTCCCATGTTTTTGCATATTGCAGGATTTTTCCTTTTCTAAGGATAAATAATATTCCATTGTACATGTAGATGTATATTCCACATTTCCTCTGTCAGAAATGTTCTTTTCTGCCTCTTACCTGCTGGCCTCAGTCTCTTCCGCCAATGTCCTCTCCTCCAGGAAGCCTTCCTCTATGTGCCAGGCTGGGTCAGGTGCCTCCTCTGGGCTCACCAACATTCACCAATGAGTTACTGGATTAATGTGCTTAGACCAGTTTAGCACATGTGGTAGGTATATGTCATCTTTAGGACATCTTGGCATTATCATTTTTTAAAAGGAAGTAACTGACATGCCAAGATGTCCTAAAGATAACATGCCTACCACATGTGCCAAACTGGTCTAAGCACATTAATGAAGACTGGCTTATATAATAGTAAGAAAGAAGAGTGAAAATTCAAGTTTGACGTCAAAGTACACTGGATTCATACTTCAGAAAAAAAATGGATCACTTTTATGACTAGTGACATATTAATGCCCCATTGATGACACCTTTTTGCTTTTAATAGACATTTTATATAACTTCCAACTACAAATAATAATAATAGATACCAACTATTTGAAAATAAAAATATTTTATATTTTTAGCCTGGTGCTATTATTTGCCAACCTTATAAAATGTATAGGGTAGGCCATGTACATTATTATTTAAATTTTCTAATTAGTCCTTAATGTAAGTACAAGTCAACAGAAAAACTATTTTAAATGTAAAGTGGATTGACTAAAAACCTAATTATCCATTTTAATTGGAAAACATCTCATGTGTTGTACTAACCAAGCCAGTACCTTGACAATAGAATTTCAAGTTGCATCTGTTTCCCCATTTCTCATACACCTGGGGAGCTGTAGCAGAGAGACAACGCTGTAAATACCCAGGCCGTGGAGTTGAAAAGTCCTGGGGAGACCCCGGGGCCCCAAGCCATTTTTGCCTGTAGAACCGGTCTGTGGTCACGAGGGGGCGCCATCGGAGGGAACGTGGTCCTCTCCGGAGCGCTGCTGGTGAGGCTCGGCCGCTCGTAGCAAGCCCACTTGCTGCAAACCGGAACTGAAAGACATCCTTGGCGCACATCTCCGCACTCAGCTCCCACTGCCACCCAGAAAGGTGGTCTGATGATACTCATGCTGCTGGTGGGCAAATGCACACTCCAAGTCTTGGAACACAGGAAATGGAAATAGGATTTGAACCCAGGTCTCTTTGGTTCTGCAGCCTGAAGACGTTTCCACCTTTGGCTTTTCACAATGACATACCCTACTTTGTCCTTACTGGTGGTGGTGGTGGTGGTGGAAAGGGGTTTTTTCTCCTAGCGAACCCATTCAGTGTGCCCGGTTTTCTGGCACATTTCTCTTCCCACTCGTTGTACAACCGTCTCTGACTCCCCTCCTACACCCATCTCCTGCCGTCCTCTCCCCTCAGCCCACAGTCTGTACCATCAGACTCTGAGCATCCCATCCACCTGCTCCTCAGCTCCTCCCCACCTCCCTGCCTTGATCCAGCCCTGCGCTTGCCTGCCACGGTCCCTACCTAGGCCTCCCCCTGGGCTCCTAGTCTTAGAGAGGTGGAACCACCAGCAGAGGAGGCAGTTCTGGGATTCAGGATTCACCTGCAGGTCTGACGCGGACCTCTCTCCTGCTCCCAGGAGAGACATCAGGTGGTCACCCTCCCGACCCCACCCCCCTCCACCATCACGATAGCCTGGGAATCAGAGGCCCCCAGCACATCACCCTGCCGTGTGGCCAGACACTAGCACAATCTGGAATTTCAGGTCTACAAATCACTTGAGGGTGGGGTGGGGCACCTAAAGCTGTTCTCTCATGCTGGTTTGCCTGCTTGACCGCTAGTCTCCTCCTCCACGTACCCTCCCCGCTTCCTGGGAGACTGGCCCAACGTGGGGCCTGGGCATATATAGGGAGCCACTGTGGGAGGGGCTGGCCAGAGAAGCTTCAGGCAGAGAAGGTGAGGAGGAGGCTCTGGGAGTCTGGATGGGCAGGGGGCGCTGGGGGGTCTGAGGCTCAAGGAAGGCCCTGCCTGAGCCGCACTTTCCTCTTCTATAAAATGACCCACCACTGTGATTGAGGGAAACTGGGCCCATTCAGTGCCAACCTGGGCCCAGCAGAGAGCAAGGTGCAGCCCTGGCATCTGGGGTGTGGAGTGGGGGCTGTGGGTCCAGCTGCATCCTCCCCCCCAACCCCCAGCCTTTGCCTGACCTCATTCCTGCTCATGCATCCCAGGCAGGACTATGGCTTCTGCAGCAACAGAGGCGGAGAAGGGGTCTCCGGTTGTGGTGGGGCTGCTGGTCGTGGGCAACATCATTATTCTGGTGAGACATCCCCCAGTGCTGGGAGCTGAGTGGGCGGGTGGGGAGAAGGGGTCAGTCCTGAGCCTGGGGTGGGGCCCAGAGCTCCCAGTAGGCCAGGGCTGGCAGCTTTCATGTCAGAGCAGGCTGGTTTCAAATCCCAGCTCTGCCTCTCCACAGCTCTGTGACCTTGAGCAAGTGACTTTACTTCTCTGTGCCTGTTTCCCCATCTATAGATTATGTCCTCATTGTGGGGATATTTATGTGGATTAATCCATGTATGGCCCTCAGTTCAGAAAAAGTGCTTGACAAATGCGAGCGATCATCATTAACATGATTATAAACATAAAGTGCCTCCTTGCCACACAGGAGGCCCATAATAATGAATAATATCTTTTACTGAGTATTTAATTTTTTAAAGAAAATATGTGATATCTGTACATGGCTCTGGAGGTAGACAACCTGGCTTCAAATCCCAATTCTGCCACTTTGTATTGTGGAACCTGGGGCCAGTGATGTCACCCCTCTGGGCCTCAATTTCCTCATCTGGAAGATGGAGATAAAATAGCAGTGCTGAGAGGAAAAAGCGAGTTATCGCATTAATGTGCTTAGACCCATTTGGCGCATATGGTTACTCTCTGTATTGGCCATAGCAACAATGTACACTGCAGCTGGCACCAATGATTATCACACAGAAACCAGTTACAGAGCCTAATGTTTGGCACACAGTAAATGCTCCAGGAATATTAGTTTGATTGTTGTCAGAAGTATCCACCAAGAAGTTTCCTCTTTCTTGTTCCCCATCCTTCACCTCACCGGTAACCGGATGTTTAGTTTCTCCAATATTTCAACAAATAGAAGCAATAGGAGCACATATATCTTTTTCTCCCCTTTCCTGCCCCAAATATAGCTCATTCCACATCCTGTTTGGTGCCTCCTGTTTCCTCCTGCTCACATAGCCCACAGGCCACTCCACAGGAGTCCTCGGAGGACCTCCCTGCCCTTTTTCACAAGTGCATAGTACTCCGTTGTGTGGCATTCTGGTTCCTCTACCCACAGGGATCACCATCCTTGCGGGTTTGCAGTTTTCCCGCACAGACAGGGTTTGTATAGGATTGATTTCTGCAAGGGGGTTGCTGGACCACAGGGTTGATGCATTTGTAATTGCTCTGGCGATGGACAGGTTCCCCTCTTCAGGGAATAACACTAGTTAGGAAAGGCGGGTTGACGGAGCAGCTCCCATGTCCAAGTTATGTGCGCCAGGCTTTGCATGTGGCATCTCCTTTTATCCTTGAAGCTACTGGCAGCTGAGGGGAGGGGGCAGGAGTCTGGCTGGGCCCTCCGGTCCCGCCTGGCCTCTGTCTAGCCTCATCTCTGCTCATGGAAGGCGCTGTCTTTGCCACTCTTATTACGTGCACACTTTACTGAGCAGGTAGTGGGCTCAGAGCACGAAGAAGCTTGCTCACGGAGACACAGGTGGCCAGGCAGCTGCCCCTGCGCAGGCCTTTCTAACCAGCTGCTCTGTCCAGCTGTCAGGCCTGGCCCTGTTTGCCGAGACAGTATGGGTGACAGCTGACCAGTACCGTGTGTACCCACTGATGGGTGTCTCAGGCAAGGACGACGTCTTTGCTGGCGCCTGGATCGCCATCTTCTGCGGCTTCTCCTTCTTCGTCGTGGCCAGCTTCGGTGTGGGCGCAGCGCTCTGCCGCCGGCGGTCCATGATCCTCACGGTGAGGCCCCAGGAGGAGGGGAGGGTGACGGGCGGGCGTGAAGATGGTCCTCATGGAGTCATAGGAAGAGCCAGGGTGTGTTGAGCATGGCGCCACACTTGGGCCTCATGGGAATCATTTCATTTCACCTCCCCGTGACCCAATAACCTAGACTCCGCTGTCCCCATCATTCCAGAAAGAAAAGTGGGGCACAGGGGAGGAAGGGAAGGAAGCTCTCTGCACAGGAGGAGGGCTTTTGAGTCGCAGGACTGGGGTTTGAGCCTCAGTGAGTTGGTCTCCAGAATCTGTGCTCATGAGCTCTGTTGATACCAAAGGCAATAATAATAGTACCAGTTAATAAGTGCACACTACTTTCTACATTCTTTACATGAATTAGTTCATTTCTTCCTCACAAGCCACCATGAGATATCATCATCATCATCATCATCATCATGGGCCCATTTGCCAGAGTTGAAATTGAGGCTCAGAGAAATGAAGCTACTTATTGAGGGTCACACAGCAAGTGAGTGACAGAACCAGGATTTAAACTTGAGCCCATGAGCCTGTGCTCTCCGTCTCTGCCAATAACAATAATGGCAACAATGCCCACACTTCCCAGGGACCTCTCATGGGCCTGACACTACACAAGCAGTTTAGAAAATAAGCTCCCACAATCCTCTCAGAAGCCCTGGGAAGTTAATGCTTCTCGATCCATTCAACAGATGAGGAAATAGATATAAAGAGGCCGGAGCCCAGTGATAGGAAGGGCAGTGATTCCAATCCTGGCCCCACTGACACAGCCAACCCTGTGCTTCCTCTACATCTGAGGGCACTTTTATTTCCCCAGGAGCAACTACTTATTTAATCAACAAATGTTTATTGAGCAAGAACCATGTGCCAGTCCCTATGGTGGGCACTGGGGCTATCTAGGGAGAAAACCATAAAGCCCTTGCCCTAGGGGAGGGTGCTCCAAGTGGGGAGACTGTGACCAGGGAAGCTGGAGCTGGGGAGACCAAGGGGAGGCCACACAGCCACAGCAAGCAGAGGCCTGTGGGAGGTGAGAAGGAAGAACATGCTGGGTGGAGGGAACAACAAGAACAAAGGCTCTGAAGCCAGAGGAGGTTAGGAGTCCAGTGTGGCTGGAGCCAAGTGTGGCTGAGGTTAAGACAGGAGAAGAGGGGAGGGTGGTTAGGGTGGGGGGAAAGAAATGGAGGGGTGAGCATGGAGGATGAGGGGGAAAGGGGAAGGTGGGCCTATCAGGTGGGCCTTAAAGCATTGATAAGGACTTAGGCTTCACCGTGAGTAAGATGGGGCCATAGAAAGACTTCCTTTCCTTCCCTCCCCTTTCTCATCTCCTCTCCTCTCCTCTCTTCCCCTTTTGTTTTTAATTTCTTTTCTACATTTAATTCTTTGATATAACAATTTAACAAAAGCCCTAGAAGTTCAACCAACTAGTAAAAAGCAAAATTTGTGTCTGTCTGTCTCCCCTACTAGTTTGTCATTAACAAAGACACAGCATTTATATATATATGGAAATTTCAAACATAGACTATAGAAGAGAGAATGGCATGATGTACCCTGTGCACCCATCACCTAGTTTCAATATGATCAACCACAGACCAGCCAACTTTGTCTCTTCCCCTCCACCCTCTGCCTGCCCACATTTTTCTTGCTTGGGGTATTTTGAAGCACATTCCAGACACAAAGTCATTTACCTGTAAATATTTGAGTGTACATTTCTCTGAGTGATAAGAACATTGTTTTAAAGCAGTCAAGCATGTTGTACCACACCTCACCCCCTGTTACTTTAAGGGTGAGGGTGAGAGGTGAGGACAGGAAAATAATTTCCATTAAACACCAGTCAAAAATCTTCTTTTTTTACACAACCACCATGCCACTGGCACACCTGCAAAATTCACCTTTATTCCTTTATATCTGTCTTCCAGTACCCACTCTGTGTTCAAATGTCCTTGGTTGTCTTGAGAAAGTCTTTTTTTTCTTTTTTCTTTTTTTTTTCCTGTAGCAGACGTTTATTTTACAGCATCCAATCCTATAGTTAACTTCAGGAAATACTTTACATATTTTTTGTTGATTTTATTTTTCAAATTTTATTATGAAAAGTTTTTTGGGTTTTTTTTAAGATTTATTTATTGTTTTTGACAGAGAGAGAGAGAGCTACAGAGTCAGAGACAGAAAGAAGGGGGAGGGCCCAGAACTGTCTCCATAGTTGCACATCATTGGTTTTTCCACATAGTTTCATTCCACAGGTGGGCATGGGGCTGCACAGGGCAGGAACTGGGCCGGGGTCTCGCCCCGGTGAGAACTGAACTGGGGGCACTCCCCAGCTCAGCATGTGGGTCCGCATGGGCCGGGCTGGGCCGGGATTCGATCCTCGGTCCCCGGGGCTGCAAAGTGAGTGCTTAACCCACTGAGCCATCCCGGCTTCCCCTGAAAAGTTTTAAACACATAAAAAAGTGAAAGACTTGAACAGCAAACACCTTTATACCCACCACATAGCTGTTACCATTCACACTGTCCTACTCTTCTTTATTTAAAAAATATCTATCTATCTATCTATCTATCTAAGATTTATTTTATTATTTTGAGAGAAAGTGAGTGAGAGAGAAGGGGGAGGGCCCGGAGCAGTCTCCATAGTTGTACATCACTAGTTGTGACCTGGCTTCACTCCACACAGGTGGATGTGGGGCTGTATGGGGCAGAAACCGAACTGGGGGCTCCCACATGGGAGGTGAGAACCTATGCTGCCATCTTGGTGGTTACCAGTTGTGCTGCAGTTCAGCATATGGGTTTGCATGGACCAGGATCAGGAATTGAACCCCTGACTTTGTGATTGTGGGGCACTCACTCAACCGCTGAGCTATCCCAGAATTCCTACCCTTCTTTTTACATGCGTTTCTGTCTATCAATCCATCCCTTGAGGGGGTTATGACTCCCACAGGCTTTGTCCTGACGATGCTGGCTGTCTGCCCCTCCCTCCATCTCTCCCCAGTATCTGCTGCTCATGCTGATCGTCTACATCTTCGAGTGTGCCTCCTGCATCACATCCTACACCCACCGAGACTATGTGAGCCTGGCAGAGATGGGGTGGGGGGGCACGACTTCCTGTGGGGAGTGTGGGGAGGGTCTTGGGCTGAGGGTGAAGGTCGAACCCTCTCCCCACCCAGCCCCAACAGACCCTATTCTTTCTGGCTCTCGGCAGATGGTGTCCAACCCATCCCTGATCACCAAGCAGATGCTGATGTTCTACAGCTCAGACACGGACCAGGGCCAAGAACTGACCCGCCTGTGGGACCGTATCATGATTGAGGTGCGTGAGGGTGGGGGAGGAGGGCTGGAGGGCCTGGGGTTCTGACCGCAGCGATAGGGTAGGGCTCCCACTATACCCACGGGGAGGGGATGTGCATGCATGGGGTTCTTATGAGGGAGGCCCTGGTCCTTGTCATTTTCTAGATGAGGACATACACCTGTCCAAAAAGGAAAGTCACTTGCCCAGGGTCATATGGTTGTTCAGTAGCAGAGCTGGGATCCAAACCAGGCAACGTAGATCCAGAGCCCCTGCTCTTAAGCATTACACATGCAACAGCAACAAACACTGAATGGGAACTAACTTCTGTTTAGCACTGTCCAAAGCACTTTTAAAGCTTATTTAATTTTCACAGCCATTCCATAAGGGAGATCAGCTATTTAGCAATGAGGAAACTGAAGCAAGAGGTTGAGTGGCTTGCACGAATTCTCACAGCTGGTAGGTCACAGGACCAGAAGGATTTAAACCCAGCATGCCAGGTTCCAGAAACCACACTCTTAATTAAACCCAACATGATGTGGTAGCACAGTGGAGACTGTGGAGGATTCAAGCAAAACTGAGGTCCTACTCTGGTTCAAGTCATAGAGCTGGTCAGGATTAGAACACATGGTTGAAAGAGCCTATGTTTTCATCCTTCAGGGGCCACAAATTAAACACCGAGGGGGGCTAGGAGAAGCCAGAAATATGCCTTTTGGTTTTATAGACAACTAATTGAAAAGAATTTTAAAATAAATTATGAGTGTGAGTTTTATCCAAATTCCCCATCAGCTTCTTGGTCGTAGAACGAGTATCTCCTGGTCCTTGCTCACACACACAGACGCCGCTTCCTCTCTGAGGCCCTGGACATGTGGAAGTTGGCCCCAGTTGCGGTGCAGGACAACCTTGCCACTCCTCACTGTGTGACCTCAAGTGAGAGGCTGTGGGCTCTGAGCCAGGGCCTACCTGACCCCTGCCTTTCTCTCCAGCAAGAGTGCTGTGGGACGTCTGGCCCCATGGACTGGGTGAACTTCACGTCAGCCTTCCGGGCGGCCACCCCTGAGGTGGTGTTCCCCTGGCCACCGCTGTGCTGTCGGCGGACTGGCAACTTCATCCCCCTCAATGAAGAAGGCTGCCGCCTGGGCCATTTGGACTACCTGTTCACCAAGGTGTGTGCCCTCCCCCTGCTGCACCTGTCTCTGGTCTCTCTGGCCCTCCCCAGTTCTTCTGTCTCTTCCTCCCTCCCCCTGTCTATCCTCTGGCTCCTCCTCTCCTCTCTGGCTTTCTCTTTTCTCCCCTTCTCTCTGATTCTCTCAGCCCTCGCTCCTACTGTCCCCCACGCCCTCAGCGAGGCGACAGGATGCACACGGGATTTGTCTGATTCACACCTGGCACCCGCAACTTTTCTCAGGTCGTCTGGGAATAGGAGCAGCCACAATAATCGCAGTAGTAAAACACCAATAACAACCCACCTTTATGGAGTTTTACTTCGTACCAGACAGCCTTCTAAGTGCTTTAAGTTTTTATCTTATTCCTCACCACAGCCTGATGAGGTAATGATGATAATTATCCCATTTTACAGATAATAAAACTGAGAGGTCACTCTAGGGAAGGATGAGCTGGGGTTTGATTTTGATCAGTTAGGCCCCAACCAGGTGCTTTAACTACTGCAAGGGGAGTGCAGAGGCAGAGAGAGAAGCCAGGGGAGGTTAGACCAAGAGAGCTGGCCCCAGGGGTCCCTCTGGCTGCTCTTGGCTGCCTGGGGCCCTTCTTCAGTGTCTTAGATCAGGTGTCCTGGAGAGGGAGCCTGGGTAAACACCATCACCACCCTCAGAGTCAGACAGCCATGTTCCCAGCGCAGACTGTGCAGCCAGCGCGCTCATGTGCATCACCTCACAGAGTCCCCACAACTGCTTTCGGAGAGCAGTGCTGTTAAGATCGCCACTTCACAGATGGGAAAACGGAGGCTCAGAGGACCAGACTCATACCTGGGCCCCATAACCGACAAATGGAGAGCTGGCCCCCGACTCGGTCCTGCCTGGCTCCAGGGCACACACTCTGACCCTTGGTTCTTGGCTGCTGCCAAGTCAGGGTAGGGGTCAACATGAAGGTGGCTGGTTTGGGGCTCTGGCCCTAACTCAGCCTTTTCTCTAAGTGAGGAGGAGTCAGAACTGGGCTGATCCTAAAAGCATATTTCAAACCCTTGGAACTTGTGGGCAGCATGGAAAGCCAGCTCTAAACAACATCAGGCTGCTACGGTCACCATAATGGCAGCAGCACCTCTTATACAGGCCCTGGGTTCAAGGTCCCACCCCTGCTCTCTGAAACCACCCTGAGGGGTAGACACTGCCATAATGCCCATTGCACAAGGGAGAAAACCAAGGCTCAAAGAAGGTGTATTCCCTGAGGGCTCACAGTGACTCTTGCTTTCTGTAGCCAGCCTCTGGGTGTTTTCTCAAGCCCCCATTTTCTCCCTGCTCAGGGATGTTTTGAACACATTGGCCATGCCATCGACAGCTACACGTGGGGCATCTCGTGGTTTGGGTTTGCCATCCTGATGTGGACGGTGAGAGGCGGGACCCCGTGGGCTGGGTGGGGTGCGGGGGTGGGGCTGGAGCGCCTCTCGCCTAACTGGCTCTTCTCCAGCTCCCTGTGGTGCTGACAGCCATGTATTTCTACACCACGTTGTGAAGAACAGCCTCCTCCGCCTGCTCCCTCTGGCTGAGGCCCTGGATGACCGCCTTACCTCTCCCCTTCCCACCTCCCTCACAGTTTCCTTCTTTCGACTCCCAAGATCTTTGACCAGGTTTCTGAGCCCTGCTGGGAGTTGGGGGTGCCCCGAAACCTCTGGACATGTATGTATGGACCCTTAGCCCTTAACCTCATTCCATTTGGTTGATTTCCTGTCCTCAGATCTCACCACCCCATTTACAGATGCCTCTGTGGTACTTCCCTGAGCCTCTCCTCCACGGTGGATGTCACCATTACTACTGAGCAATTTGGGATTGTCTGTTAAGCTCTAGTAGATTGGGATTGCCATTATGGGTAGGGACAAGTTCTGTCATGGTCACTTTATTGAACCCAGCACCTCCCAGCCATGGACTGAGCATTAAATATTCAATAAATACTGGTTGAATGAGTTCACTTGTTTTCTTCTGCGGCAAAGGTGAATGAACAAGAACTCTCCAGATGGAAGTGACAAAAACACAACTGGCACTTACTGAAACAGAAAGTGGAATTTATTGGCCCATTCAACTTGGGGTTCCGTCTAGGTTTCCAGGAAACCTGCTTCATTCTAAGGCAGGGTTTCTCTGCAATACCCGATGTACATCTTTCTAGCTAAGCAACAAGGGTTGAGAAAGGGCCTCTGTCCCAATAGCTTTTGCCAGGTCAGGGATTAAATCTCGCTGCCTTGGTCCTTTGCTTAAGGGAGGGAGGGGACTGGGCACCTGGATGCTAAGGTACATACATGAAAGGCAGCAACTGTCTGGGAATCTCATCATTCCTCTTTTGTTCTTTCTGAACTAGGCCCATCCTCTATCCACTTTGCAGCAATTTGGGCCCTGCCATGAGGGGCTGGCTTCCTTCTCATCAGATGAAGTTTCTCAGGGTCCTCATTTACTCACTGGTCTGCTGGTGGTCTGCAAATCCTGAATTCAGATGTCAGCTTTTTAGAACATACTTTTTAAAAGTCTGTAATGGTTAAGGAAGTCATTATCTGGTAGGGTGAAAAGTTGAAAACAACATAGTATCCATCAGCAGGGGATGGGTTGTACAACTCATGTTATATCCTGGGATTGGAATTCTCTATGACTGTTAAAAAGAAGATAGATCTACATGAGCTAATATAAAAAGATGTCATAATGATATAAATCATTGGAAAGCATATATAAGGATGTTTATTACAGTAACCTAAGTGAGCATTGGTAGAGGACTTGTTAAATTATCTCTGCTATGTCTATATTCTAAAACACCACACAGTACTAAAAAATAGTGTTTTAACATACAAAATCTCCAAGAAACGCAACGTAAAAACACTTGCAGGTCCCATACAGTACTTTCAGTCCTGTAGATACATATACAGGGTTGGTCTTTTTAAAGATTTATTTATTTTTATTTTATTTTATTGTTTTTGACAGAGACAGAGAGAGATAGAGAGAAGGGGGAGGGCCCAGAGCAGTCTCCATAGTTCTATGTTATCAGTTTTTGACATGGTTTCATTCCACACAGGTGGGTGGGAACTGGACTGGGGGCCTCCCACACGGGAGACACGCCCCCTCAAGCCAGTGTCCAAACCTGGGGGCAAGAACCAGACTGGGGTCTTCCATATGGGAAGCACAGCCCAGCTCAGCACATGGAGCCGAATGGTCCGAGGCCAGGAGTCAGTCCTCGGTCCCTGGAGCTGCAAAGTGAGCACTTAACCCCCTGAGCCATCCCGGCTTCCCCAGGGTTGGTCTTTTTAAAGAAATGGGTCAAGGTTTTAAAAATAATGTTTAAAAGAATAGAGAAAATACTTTTTAAAAAGTAAAAATAGGGGAAGCCAGGATGGCTCAGTGGGTTGAGCACTCACTTTGCAGCGCCAGGGACCAGGGATTGAGTCCCGGCCCCAGCCCGTGGGGAACCATATGCTGAGCTGGGAGCTTCCCCCAGTTCAGTTCTCTATCTGTCTCTGTCTCTGTCTCTGTCTCTCTCTGTCAAAAATAAATAAATAAATAAATATATATATATATATATTTAAAAAAAACAACAAAAAACAAACTACTTTAAAAAAAAAAAGTAAAAATAATTTGTAACAAATTATTTAAATAATTTAAATAATTTAAATTATTTAAATAATTTGTTACAAATTTGTAATTTGTAAATGGAAGGGTCCCATATACCATTCAACACTAAATACCAACACCCCCCCGCAAAAAAAATCTGATCTATCTCCTATTAACACATACTATTATTAACACATAATATTAATTCCATAGTAAACATTCCCACCCCCTGAAAAAAATCTGATCCAACTCCTATTAACAGGTAATAAATTTCCTTTTTGAGTTTTCAAAAGTTTGTATCTATATCTGTATATATACTTATATCAGCACATACACATGTTTAATAGACTCATGCTTTAAATATTGCTTTACAACTTGCTTTGTTCGCTTGACTATTATGGTCATCTTTTTTTTTTTTTAAATCCTCATCTTTTTTTTAATATATATATTTTTTATTTATTTATTTTTGAGAGAGAGAGAGAGAGAGATACAGAGACAGAGACAGAGAGAGAACTGAACTGGGGGAGCTCCCAGTTCAGCATATGGTTCTGCACGGGCTGGGACCGGGATTCGATCCCCAGTCCCCAGCACTGCAAAGTGAGCGCTCAACCCACTGAGCCATCTCAGCTTCCCCTTATGGTCATCTTTGTCAGTATATATGAATTCACCTTCTTTTTACAAACTAGGCAAGGAATAGACAGTATGCATAAGTGATTTCATTTTTATAAAAATATGCATACATATTTCCCATGAAGGACTCCTTTGAGAAGAGGAATGAGATGGAGGGCTAAGAGGAGGAAAAATTTTCACATCATATATATCTTTATAATGTTTGAAAGAGAAATTTGTAAAGATCATCTATTACTTTTCAAAAAGACTAGGGGGAGTTGGAATGGCTCAGCGGGTTAAGTGCTTGCTTTGCAGCCCCCGGGACCAAGGATCAAATCCTGGCCCCAGCCTGTGCGGACCCACATGCTGAACTGGGATGCATTTCCCATGCTGGAGGCTCCCAGTTTGGTTCCACCCTACACGGCCCCCACCCACCTGTGTGAAATGAAACCATGTCGAAAATTGATGACCTACAGCTATGGAGACTGCTCTGGGCCCTCCCCCTTCTCTCTGTCTCTCTCTGTCTTTGTCAAAAACAATACAATAAATTTTTAAAAAGAAAAAGACTAGTAAAGGAATTTCTAAAATTCTAAACAATACACAGCTTTATTTTTTAAGCCATAATTTAAAAACGCCACTTAGATGTGATAGGTACCATATTTTAACACACAAGAGCCCCTACAGGTTAAGTGGCTTAGTTGGCTTTCCTGCAGACCCTGGAAGGAAACTCCTCCATCCCTGGGCACATACTTGACCATCCCATAAAGGTGTCAAGGAAAGGGGAAATTCTGCCCTAGTCTTTCAAATTCAGGTATGTCCTCATGAGCAAGTTCACAGTGACCTAGTCTGTGACGCTGATTCTCTGAGAGAGGCAAAGAGGCAGCACTGGGTTCTCACCAGCCTGTCACACTCTGAGCCTCAGTGTGCCCCTCTGTGAAATGGGATTCCAACAGTCTGCCTTATAGCATACGGCCCAATACATTATAAGAGCTCTGGAACTGGTAGAACTCTTTATTATGAATCCAGAATTTTCTCAACGCTGTGTAATCAGAATCAAATACAAAAATAAACTGCCTGCTGAGAATGCAACTATATCTGGTGAACCCCAGTTTCAAATGTTTGGGGCTACACTATCCTTGTGCAGAAGCTGATTCTCCAAAGTGACTCAGATATTATATTTGCACTTATAAAGTCATACTTGAAAATGCTTAACGCTTTTGCTGAGAGATGTGTAACCCATGGTTCTGTCTATGTTAGAGTTAATATTATGTGGGGTGTTTTTGTTTGTTAGGCTGAGGGTCTTTAAAGAATGTTTTTGGAGATAATGGAGATTGATATGCATAAATTCAGTTTTTTTCTTAAAAACCACACTGATTTTCTTAAAAATCATATTTAATGTCATGAGAAAAATACTTGTAAAATTGTTATGTGGAAAAAATTATAAATAGCATACCAAGTAAGACTGCTTTTCTGATAAAAATATAAGTGCATGCACAATTTGCATTAAGATTGTTAAACAAAATCTCCCAAAAGGTTAACATTTGTTATTAAGAAAGAGGAGACACTTACAGAGGATTTATATTTCATTCTGTGGGCATTTTGGTATTTTTCCAAATAGCATGTGATGATTTATTGCTTTTGTCTTTTAACAAAAATTAAGAAAAATG
>PVKE010025864.1:0-22721 GCA_004027555.1 Craseonycteris thonglongyai | reverse complement strand
CTAATAATAGTTAATTTGATATTTTCTGATCAGCCATTAATTTCTTCATAAGGAATTGAATTCGATTTCTTAAGATTTTTAATTTTTAATAAATGTGAAACAGTGGAATCTCATAATGCATGAAAAATTTTATGATTTTAAATATGTAGGCATTTAAGAATAAAGTGAATTATTTTGCTTTATATCTTTTAATAATTACTTTGCCTAAATAAAAATCTTCAATAAGGATGCTAATTATTGAAAACTACTTAAAGAATTGTGAAACCATTTAACATTGTATAAATTCAGACATAAATCCAGAATATGTAGACACCTCTGAGAATGCTGTGCTTTTGAGTTTACTTTTGAATCTTTTTATCTACCTCATTAAATAAAATATCTTATCTTTGAAATCATATAACTATATGCTATAGTATTTATATACTGTATTAAGAGTTTTTTGTATGTGTTCCATGTAGCCTTTCCAGTTAAATTTACTAAATATTTATTAAGCGTTTGTGTGCAAAAGCAAGAGCACTGTGAAGGAAGCCGGTCACTGTCCTCTAAATACCTTTGTTCTGCAAAGTAATTTCTCAGCTCTTCATACAAGAAAAATACATTCTCAGAGATTCTTACCCTATGCAACTCATAAACATTTATATGCATTATAAAATATGTACTGAAGAAAGTACAGGGAGAGAGATCCAAGATGCCAAAGTAGATAAATACTATGCTTGCCTTATCCTGTGAATACATCAAAATTAGAACTAAATTATAGAACAATCAACCTGGAGGACCATCTAGCTGAACAGAAATTGTAAGTAAGGATATAAAGAAGAAGCCACATCTTAACTGGTAGGAGCGGTAGAGACACAAACCAGGCTGGCCGCAAACCTCTGTGGCAGATGAAAACTGGGAGGGATATTTCAGCCACAGAGGGTCCCCACGTAGGAGCAGGGATTCCAGCCCACAGTACTGGTATCAGGAAGAGGAGCAGCTACAGCTAGCTATGAAAAACAGTGGGGATTTCAAATGCCCAGTTGGGACGGAAGGCTGTGGAAAACCCAGACAATTCTTAAAGGGCCCCCACAGACTTGCCCACGGGCAGTCACCCTGGGTCCTAGAGAAGGGACAATGACTCAGGGAGTGTCAGTGGTATATGAGAGGATGGAGTAAGGTGTATGGTTTCAGAGAAAGGGCTGAAAGATAGTCACCATTTTCCCTGTGAGGAGTCCTCTGCCCAGGCACCTGGCAAATAGGCCTCATTTTCCTGTGTTGCACCCTACCCCATGGCCATGGCCAAATCTGAATCTGAATTGGTCTTGTGAGCTCCCCTTACTTCATCCCGGTGACTCCCTGATACCCCGCCACACTCAACTCACATACCACAGGAAGCTTGTTCAGTGGCTGAACCTTATGGGAGCCAGAAACTGCCAGCAGGCCTTGGTGTGTCCTGGCCTTTTGCAGAGCTACCCCACACCCAGTGCTGGTGGAAACCATCCTTGGTTCACAGCATGATCTCTCCCACATGCCTCCAGGTCCAGCATAGGCAGTGACCAACTGCTGATTGCTTTGTAGCTCCTTTCAGGGAGTCCCCAGGTGGTCACAGACAGTAGCTGATGTGAGCCTACACCGGAGCTCCTCCCAAAAGGTCCCAGAACCAACGTAACGTGGAGGTTGGCTTCAGATCACAGCACAGCACCACCCAATTAGCCTCACAAGTGGCACACACATAGAGTGGTCTCAACAGGCACCAGAGCCCACTGTATCAAATTCCACTCAGTGGGATAAACCTTTACAGTACTTGTACGTTGTGGGCATGACCAAACCCCACAACCAGTCAACCTAAGGGTCAATTCCACTCAAATGCCAGTAGCAATCAAGACTCAACTATAACAGGAGGATACACACAACCCACATAAGGGACACTCTTGGAGCACCCAGCTCAGATGACCAGGCAGACTGCCACTGGGCCCCACAGAGCACCTACTATAGAAGCCACCTGGCAAGAATGGGAGCCGTAGCAGTTCTATCTAATACATAGAAACAAACAGGTAGCCAAAATGAAACAAATACATCCCAAATAAAAGAAAAGGAGAAAACATAAACACAACTAATTGAAATGGAGGCAAGCAACCTACCAGATACAGAGTTCAAAATACAGGTTATAAGAATGCCCAAGGCACTTTGTGAGAACTTTAACAAAGAGCTAGTATAAAAAAGATATAAGAACCATAAAAAAGAACCAGTCAGAAGTGAAGAATACAATAACTAAAATGAATGCACTAGAAGGAATCATCAGCAGACTAAATGACACCGAGGATCAAATCAGTGATTAGGAATACAAGGTAGCAGAAAACATCCAATCAAACAGCAAAAGAAAAAAAAAAGGATAGTTTAAGAGACCTCTGGGACAACATCACATTTAATAGCATTCACATCATAGGGTACCAAAAGAAGAGAGAAAATGGATTGAGAACCTATTTGAAGAAATAATGACTGAAAAGTTTCCTAACCTGGCACAGGAACTAGACATACTAGCCCAGGAACACAGGAGTCTCAAACAAGATGAACCCAAAGAGGCCTACACAAAATCACATCATTAAAATGGCAAAGGTTAAAGACAGAGAATCCTAAAAGCATCAAGAGAAAGGCAACTACTAACTTATAAAGGGAGCTCCTATAAGATTGTCAGCTGATTTCTCAACAGAAACTTTACAGGCCAGAAGGAATTGGTAAGAAATATTTAAAGTGATGAAAAGCAAGGATCTACAACTAGGATTACTCTACCTTGCAAGGCTATCATTTATAAAGGAAGGACAGATAAAAGAGTTTCCCAAATAAGAAAAAGCTAAAGGAGTTCATCACCACCGAATCAGTATTATTATACAAAGAATATTAGAGGGACTCCTTTAATATAAAAAAAATAATTAAAAATATGAATAATAAAATAGCAATAGCTACATATTTGTCAATAATTACTTTCAGTGTAAGTGGACTTATTGTTCCAATCAAAAATGGTGGCTGAATGGATAAGAAAACAAAACTCGTTTACAATATACTGCCCACAAGAGACTCCAGATTGAAAGCCACACACAGAATAAAAGTAAAGGGATGAAAAGTTATTTTGTGAAAAATGGAAGTGGAAAAAAAAAAAAGCTGGGATAGCAATACTTATGCTAGACAAAATAGACTTTAAAACGGAGGCTATAACAAGAGACAAGAACACCATAATCCCACTTCTGGGAATTTATCCGCAGAAACCCAAAATGCTACTTCAAGGGCATGTGTACCTCCATATGTTCATAACAGCATTTACAATAGACAAGATATGGAGGTAGCCTGGGTGTCCACAGGTGGATGAATGAATAAAGAGTTGGTACATATATACAATGGAAGAGAATGGGTTCTAGCCATCTGCAGCATCATGGATAAACCTACAGGGTATTGTGCTAAATGGAGTATGTCAGAGAAAGACAGATGCAATGTGATTTTACTTATATGTGGAATCTAAAGAACAAAATAAAACTCTCATAGATACAAAAAACATTTTGATGGTTGCCAGTGGGAGGGGAGTTGAGAGGGGTGGGTGAAAAATGGGAAGAGATTAAGAGGTACAAATTGGTTGTTACAAAATAGTCATGGGGATATAGGATATAGCATAAGGAATATAGTCAGTAACATTATAACGTGTCAGATGGGTACTGGATGTATCAGATTGATAGATGGAAGGGATTGGGGGGGGGGGCAGGGTGAAAAAGGTGAAGGATTAAGAAGTACAGATTTGGGGGATGCCAGGATAACTCAACAGGTTGAGCACTTGCCTTGCAACTGCAAGGTGCAAGGATTGAATCCTGGCCCCAGTCCCTGCAAACCTATATGCTGAACTGTGGCACAACTGTAACCACTGGGATGGCAGCAAAGGTTCTCATCTCCCGTGCAGGAGACCCCCAGTCCAATTCCCACCCCACTCAGCCACACATCCACCAGTGTGGAATGAACTATGTCACAACTAATGATCCACAACTATGGACAATGCTCTGGGCCCTCCTCTCTCTCACCTTTTCTCAAACAATAAAATCTTCAAAAACAAAAAGTACAAATTGATAGTTACAACATAGTCATGGGTATGTAAAGTACAGCATAGGGAATATTGTCAATAATATAAAACTATATATAGTGCCAGGTTCCCACCAGTTCCGCTCAGCACTAGCAGCGGGGACAGGAGGACCCTCAGGAGCGAGATCCCGGTGTCTGGTCGCCCAACCCTGCTCAGGCGTAGGCCCGCATGGAGGGGAATGTGGAGTTCCAGGCACCTGACTTGCGAGACGTGGAGGGCAAGGTGGGCAGAAAAACCCCTGAAGGTCTGCTCCGCGGACTACGAGGCGAGTGGGAACCGGGAACCTCTGGCGCCCTGCTGCTCCCCGGGGCACCGAGCAGGGGCCACGGCTTGGGGGACAAGCTCATGGCGCTGAAGATGGAGCTGGCTTACCTGAGAGCCATCGATGTGAAGATCCTGCAACAGCTGGTGACCTTGAATGGGGGAATCGAGGCCGTGCGCTGGCTGTTGGAAGAGCGAGGGACATTGACCAGCCACTGCAGCAGCCTCACTAGCAGCCAATATAGCCTGACAGGTGGAAGCCTGGGCCACTCAAGGCGAGGCAACTGGGACAGCCTTCCGGATACCAGCTCCACTGACCGGTTGGACAGTGTCTCCATTGGCAGCTTCCTGGACACGGTCACGCCCAGTGAACTGGATGAACATGGCCCTCTTGGGGTTCCCTGTCCTGAGATGGACTGGGCAAAGGTTATACCTGGTGGGGAGAGGGCCAGGACTGAGGTGGGCCTGACAGCCACCAGGCTAGGGAGCCTGAAGGCTGTGTGGAAGCTCCCAGGGGAGGGGCTTCAAGGTGGACCTCCTGACCCACCAGATGATGAGAGTGCCAAGCTGGGCTTTGAGGCCCACTGGTACTGGGGGCAATGCCAAGATGATGTGACCTTCCTATAACAACTTTTCCACCCTTTTGTAAAAAAAAAAAAAAAAAGACAAATCAGGGAATCACTTTTTTTTAAAGATGTATTTTACTGTTTTAGAGAAGATGAGAGAGAGAATGGGAGAGGGCCCAGAGCAGTCTCCATAGTTGTACATCACTAGTTGTGATACAGTTTTATTCCATACAGATGGATGTGGGGCTGCACAGAGCAGGAACTGAACTGGGGGCTTCTCGTATTGGAGGTGAGAAATTTTGCTGCCATCTCGGAGGTTACCAGTTGTGCTGTACTGTAGGTCAGCATATGGGTTTGCTTGGAGTGGGGCCAGGATTTGATCCCTGGACCTTGCAGTTGCAAGGCAAGCACTCAACCTGCTGATCTATCCTGGCTGTCCCAGGGGATCACTTCTTAAATTATAGAAATGTCTAATTACTATGCTGTACACCTGAAATTAATATAAAATAATGTGAATGTTAACTGTCATTGAAATTTTTTTCAAAGGTAGGGGAAGGTGAAGGGGAATAAGAGGTTCAAATTTCTGAGTACAAAATAAGCCATGGAGATGACACGTATAGAATGAAGAATATAGTCAATAATAATGTGATAGCATAATATAGTGTCAGATCATTGCTGAACTTACAGTGATCACTTCTTTAGGTATATAAATGTTGGACAACTACGGTGTAAACCTGAAACTGATAAAATGTGTGTGAGCTATATTCTTAATAATTTTTTGAATAAAATATGTACTAAGAACCTGTAACAGGTTTTATATTTGCTTTTTGATTGTAGTCAAACTCAGATGAGGATCACTGTCTTGCTAAAATTTACATTTCAAGAAAAGTAGTTTGCGCATCTGAAGTTATTAATATGTACTAGAAAGTTTATAGAATTCTTGGACTCAAAGCATCTTATAGTAGCCAAATATGTAAAACTGGAGAAACTTGACTCTTGTCTGTCTTGAGGTGTCTGATATTGGCACATTAATGTTTAGAATATTTAGATGATCAAGTGAACCAACTTTCTTAACCCTCATGAAAAAACCTGAAAGATCTACAAGCAGTTTTATAAAGATGGTAATAAAAATGTGGGAACTCCATATATACTTTGTGAAAAGGATACACTTTAATTTTTACTATGACTTTAAGCAAAAAATTATTGGCGTTAAGATGTCTGTGTTTTTATAGCATTAAACTTTTGCAGAGAAAAGATAGTTGCACATTTTCCTTAAATATATTCCATGAGCATTTCAACCCCAATACACGTTAATGCATATTTCATTATACAGCAAAATGTGAAATAGTACAGATTGTTTAGGACAAATCAATTTTCAATAATGTGTAAATCCAAGTGACAAACTAGTATGGCAAAAGTAACTTAGGGAAAGAAGGGCTGTCAATATAGACCTACTCAGTAAACTGGCACTAATAGTAGGGTCCATTTGTTATAATAATCATTTAGGAGTCTGTTGTGACTAAAGAGTGAATGTAAGGCATTGAAGAAGAAAATTGCACCATGTTCTTGAAGCATGCTGTGATTGATTAGCCTACTGTCATTGCTCATTGTTTAAAAAGAATTTATACCTTGGTTTCAGGACAGATCCCATTGTGATGAATTTTATAGACAATCTGTATTTTCTGTTGTTGCAGTGTGTGTGTGTGTGTGTGTGTGTGTGTGTGTGTGTGTGTGTGTGTGTGTGTGTAAGTCCTTTGCTGAAAATCACATTCTCAAGATGAACAAGAGACTACATCTGATGATTTGATTGATTTACAAGGAAAATAGTGCCTCAGATTAAGGGAGGGCTACAGAACACTTTATCATGGACTTTAGGGATAGAGTTGTTAGACATAATTTAACCCAGACTCCTCACTTATCACTGAGGAGACTCAAACCCCAAGAAGTCAAATGACCTGTCCAAATAATTAATGAATTAGTGACGTAGGCAAGATTCACTTATATGAGTACATCTCATTCTTTCCTTCTACCAAGTTGCAAGGTTATAGAACCTATTGTATGGGTTGCTGGTTAAGTAGGTGTTCCATGAATATAGACATTTTGATAGTGATGTTCTATTTGAGGAAGTACTAAATTTGATTTTAGAACCAATGGCTTTTCTACCTATAGTTAAGCTTTTCTGGAGACTAAATATATTGTAATTTGATGATAGATTACTCTAGATATGGATGCTCTGGTGTTTAAAGGTTTTTTTCCTCTACAACAATAAATTATGTTGATTTTTATAGACATAGTGAGTACACTAGTATAAGCTAATAGCTCTGATCCTGGTGGTATTTCTTCCTTAAATACTCTTGGAGGAAGAATAAGAATAAACCAACACAAGTCATGATTGGTTTTATTTTACTTAACATATATTTAGTCACATCTTTATACTTGTATGAGTATTAACCAAAATAGAGCTTTATTTCTGATAAGAGATTTAGAATGGATCTAAACTAATAATGTCCACTTTGTGGATGTCTAAGTGCCACTGATTTCAGTATCTCATTTGATCATAACGGCATTGTGTAGTAGATAGTGTATCTGATCCCCATTTTTTAAGTAATAAAATTGAGAGGCCAAATGAGAGCCAGTAATTTCCTGCATGTATATCTTACAGCCATTACCTATTCATTATACCATCACAAGGAAAATATTCAAAAGTTGAGAGACCTTGCTCTCTTAATTTTCAAAAGACTTGCTCTGAATTCAACAAAATTGTAGCAGCAACTAAAAATTCATCAGTAAGCAAGAAAGGGCCTGTGAAGAGTTAAAAATAAAGTCTAACCAGTAAATCTCAGTCTTTACTGTGGCAGGGCATTTGGAGTTGTCACTCAAAGTCTGTTATTTACTGATTTTAAAGATTTATTTTTATTTTTATTGTGTTTGACAGAGAGAGAGATACAGAGACAGAGAGAAGGGGGAGGGCCCAGAACAGTCTCCATAGTTGCACATCATTGGTTTTTCCACATAGTTTTATTCCACAGGTGGGAATGGGGCTGCACAGGGCAGGAACTGGGCCGGGGTCTTCACCCCAGTGAGAACTGAACTGGGGGCACTCCCCAGTTCAGCAAATGGGTCCACATGGGCCGGAGCTGGGATTCAATCCTCCATCCCCAGGGCTGCAAAGTGAGCGCCTAACCCACTGAGCCATCCCGGCTTCCCCTATTTACTGATTTTAAATGTTTAAATTATTAAAACCATTTTTGTTAAAAATGCAAACAAAACAATATTATAAAGTAAAAGTGCTGCCTCCGTTCCCCCACATTCTACCATTCTCAGAAGTAACTGCCAAAATGTTTACGTGTCTTTCCAGAAACTTACTATAGATTTTCATATTCATGCATACATACACACACAAAAATGGTTTTTATATATTTGCTTTTTCTTATGTAAATGCATGTGTATTTTTCTTTCTTCTTCTTTTCCTAAAAATGTGTCTTAGACTGCTTTCTATGGTCAGTCATAAATCTGCACACATTCTTTTTAACTGTTCCATGGTATTCCTCTCTGGAGGAATACTTAACCTTCCTTTTTTTTTTTTGTAGGTGCAAACTACAGCAGTGAACATCCTTAACATTTTACTTCACATAAAATATATACAAAGATAGGTGCATTTCAATTCTAACTACTCTTAAATCACCATCTAAGTGAGGTACACCAATTTACACACCAGTAATAGTACATCAGGGCACTTATTTCCCCCTAGTCCTATCAAAACGATTGCAGTTGTGGTGGCTAGCCTCCAGTGATCCTCACGTCCTGGCTTTCATGTCTTTGTGTTGTCCCCTCCACAGTAAATTAGAGCTGGCCTGTGTGTCCAACAGAATATGGTGAAAGTGACCATGTATTACTAGTTCTGAGACACTTTGTCACAAAAAGGCTTGCTTGCTTTGACTGCTTGCTATGGAGAAAGTCATTTTCCATGCTGTGAGGCCTCAAACAGACCTGTGAAAAAGAACCAAAGGTTCCCTCCAACCTCTATCACCAACTTGCCAGCCATAGAAATGGATCGTCCAGCCCCAGTCAAGCCCTCAATGACTGTAGCTTCCTGAGAATGACACAACTGCACAACCAAACCACTACTGAATTCCTAATGCACAGAAATCTAAAACAATGATTTCTAAGACACTTTGGGAGTGATTTGTTTATACAGAGTTAGATTGCAGTTATGGGCTCGATATTTGCATCTCTACAAACTCTGTATGTTAAAATCCTAACCTGCAATGTGATGGTATTAGGAAGTGGGGCCTTTGGGAGATGATTGGGTCATGAAGGTGAAGTCCTCATAAATGGAATTCCCATGCCCTTATAAGAAGAGAAACAAGAGCACTTGCTTCCTCTGTCTGCTTTCCATCGTGTGAGACTACAGGAAGAGGGCCATCCATAAAGCAGGAAAAGGGAGAGGGCCTTCACAAAGAATCCAACCTCATCTTTGACTTCCAGCTTCCTCAACTCTGAGAAATAAATGTTTGTTGTTTAAGCCCCCCTGTCTATGTAATTTGCTATTGTAAACACACTAAGACAATTACTCAAACGGCAATGCCAACTTTGCCAACCTAATGGGTTAAATATCTAGTTTTAACTTACATTCTTTTGATTTCTTGTGAGTTTAAACAGCTTTTTATACGTTCATCAGCCATGTTTGTTTCTTCTTTAAGTTTTCTCTATATATTTGTCTATTGTGTGGGCTCTTTGTTTGGTAATTATTTTTATTATCCAACTCTTTACGATTGCTTTCCTTCATATCAGCTGTGCTTGTTTAATGACTGCAATGTCTTCTCTTTGAGACTACTAATGAGAACTTATCCAGAGTTCTCTTTTGTTTAAGAATTATCTCTCTTCTGGATCATATCACATTGTTCATCTTCATTTCCTTTTCATGTTACTGGTTTTCCTTAAATGTCTGGTCAACTATATGTTTAAGGACAACATTGATAACTAAGCTGCCCTGGGTTTTCTCACTCATTCTGTAGGATATTTCTTCACCAGCTTCCTCTCTTGGGAGGAGTAACTGCAGAACAGTGTAAGTGGCGGACGTGGCAGGCCAACAATGAGCTTTACCATAGGGTGCCTGGGCATCAATCAGGCAGACAAGCTAGTGACTCACACCCATATCTCCCTATTTATGTAGATTCGTTTGGTTCAGGGATTTTATTTATTTATTTATTTTATGATCTAATTTTATTTTTTCTTAGATAAAACATTTACAAAACTTCAAAATCAAAACTATATAATAAGGTGGAAGCATTGAAGTCTTGCTTCCAGCCCTGTTCTCTCTCACTTCCCTGATCTTTTCTGCCACCCATCTCACATGCATAGGTAACCACATTTATTCGTTTTCAAATATATATATATACTCTATTTTTTTTAAATATATAGAAAACTTTTTCCCTCTTTCTATCACTATATAAGGTATACTATGTTATATCTGTTTTGCACCTTGCCTTTTTTTTTTTCACTTAATGTATCATGATAATAAGTCTGTATCAGTATTTTAAGAGCTTCCTTACCTTTTTTCTGGTGCATGGTATTCCATTCAATGCATGATAGTTCACATTTCTGACTGTCTCCAGTCTTTTTCAACCAACAATTTAAAATTGTTAGTAGGTTGAACAAAATCTAAATTTTAGCTTACATTGAAAATTTGAATGATGTGACAGCAATGTGTTCATAATGGCAGCATAATGAGCCAGACTACTTGCTACACTGCCTTTAAGACAGGACCTCATTGTGGAAATTATGGGGACCATAAACCCCCTGTCTGCAGTGTCAAATGCTGAAGCCTAGTGTCAGTCACTATTTACTGTAATATTTGCATTGCTGTTCTTAAAGATGCTCCTCTGTTTTCATGCCTACAAGACTGTAAAATAAAGACAGACTGAGTTGCATTGTTCTATTCATTTATTTTTACCTATGGTCACTGTACTCATAAAAGTTATCTACTGTATCTGTTGGAGTTTGTGACTGCCCTAAAGGAATGTACTGTTTTATTTGTTCATATTTAAGTCAAGTTTAAAGTAATTGCTTTATATTGCAAGTTGCTTAAAGCATGATAATTTGACATGTTGAATAGCTTTGTGGGAGAAAATAGTGTTTGAATTTTTAGGAATTTAGAATACATCTATAATTTAAGATTGTAGGAATTAGAAATGCTGGGATAGCTAAATAGGTAGAGTGCTTGCCCTGCAACCTCAAGATCCGGAGATGGAATCCCGGCCCTGGCCTGTGCAAACCCATATGCTGAACTGCAATACAACTGTAACCGTCAGGATGGCTCAGTGGCCACAATTCCCACCTCCCATGTGGAAGATCCCCAGTTCAGTTTGCACACCATGTGAACCCACATCCACCTGTGTGAAATGAAACTATGTCAAAATTAATGGTGTACAACTATGGAGACTGTTCTGGGCCTTCCCCCTTCTCTCTGTCTCTCTATTTCTCAAACAAACAAAAATTTAAAAAGAAAAGATTGTAGAAATGATTTTCACTATCAAATAGAGAATGTAGGAGACTTAATTTTTAAATTTTCAGTTCTCTAACATGTACCCCCAACATCTTTCAACTTTCTCTGAGGCAATATACTCAGTTTGTTCTTACAGTCATCTTTGGATCCCTGTAATGAATGCTTCTCAGAATGCTTTGCAAATATCACCATTGCATTTTGTGACATTAGTTCTGCAGAGTGGCTAGAGCACTCTCACAGTTTAAAAAGGTTGTCTTTATTATCTGTAGGGTTCTCCCCCAACCCCTCAGAGTTCCCCTATTACCAGGCTGCCCAGATGTACCATTTTAAACAGGACGAAAAACAACAGTACGGTTCCATTTCAAATGGTATATATGGTCAGCTTATTTAGCCCAGTGAGACAAGGCTGATCACATGAACCATTTGAAACACGATAGTACTGTTGTTTTCTGCTCTGTTTAAAATGGTACAGCTGGTCAGCTTACCTATTACTTGTTTATTCTATTTTAAAAATTAAAAAAGAAATACAAACAGTGGTATGGGAAGTACAAAGAATGATATGACAAGAACCAGTGTGTTCTTTACTCAAAATATGTTAGCATTTCGTTTTATTGGCTTCATCTTCTCCCAGTGAAAATCAAAACGATGTAAGGTTTAAGTACCTGTGGACACTCTTGCAGTTTCATTCTGCCTTCTTCCTTTCCTGGAGGCAACTACAAGCAGGAATTCAGAGTTTACGCAGGTTTTATTTTTACTTTTGCTAATACATATATTTAATAATATTGATTTGTATAGTTTTTATATATACATAGATAATATTACAAATAGTACATAATGTTCTACAATTTTCTTTTTCAAGTCATTTTCTATACCCATGTTGATAATAGGTTTTAACTCTTGACTGCTGCATAGATTCCATCATTTAACAGTAACCATAATACTCCCTTACCAAACCTATGGATATTTGCTTATTCTCAGTGTTTATAAAAGCAGTTATTAATACTATTACATCCGATGCTATCTGTATCTGGATAAGTTCAATTTCTCTAGGATATATTTCTAGAAATGCAATTGGTGAGTCATAGGTTATGTACTTTTCAAATGTATTGCCAGATGTTTAGTGCCAACTTTCTGTGTTATTTGACAGTTTACTCAAATTCCTGCTGCTCTACATCCTCAAAATGTTGCTAAAATATATAGTTTTTGCCATTATGATCTGAGTGAAATAGTATTCTTTTCAAAGATTTATTTTATTGTTTTTGACAGAGACAGAGAGAAACAGAGACAGAGAGAGACAGCGAGAAGGGGGGCGGCCCAGAGCAGTCTCCAGGGTTCCATGTCATCAGTTTTCGACATGGTTTCATTCCACACAGGTGGGCGAGGGCCCCACAGAGTGGAACTGTGCAGGGGGCCTCCTGCATGGGAGGCATGCCCCCTCAAGCCAGGGGACCAACCTGGGGGTGAGAACTGAACTGGGGGCCTCCCACATGAGAAGCACACCCCAGTTCAGCATATGGGTCCACACGGACTGGGGCCGACATTCGATCCTTGGTCCCTGGGCCTGCAAAGTGAGCACTTAACCTGCTGAGCCATCCCGGCTTCCCTGAAATAGTATTTTGTTGCTTTACTTTGTATTTTTATAATTACTAAAGAGTTTGAATATCCTTGCACAATCACTGATTATTTGGGTTCCCTATTCTGTGATTGCCTCTTCAGATATTTTGTGTTCTTTGTCCCTTTCTTATTGATTTTTAGGTCATGTGTTTAGGACAGCAATTATGTGCCTGTTAAATATTTCTCTCCATATGTGATCCATCTTTTAAATATGTTGGGGAAGCTAGGATGGTTCAGTGTGTTAGGCGCTCACTTTGCAGCCCTGGGGATGGAGGATCGAGGCCCGGCCCGGCCCGTGTGCACCCATATGCTGAACTGGGGCCAGTTCAGTACTCACCGGGGCGAGACCCCGGCCCAGTTCCTGCCCGGATGAGACCCCAGCCCAGTTCCTGCCCTGTGCAGCCCCGCCCATCTGTGGAATGAAACTATGTGGAAAAACCAATGATGTGCAACTATGGAGACTGTTCTGGGCCCTACCCCTTCTCTCTGTCTCTGACTGTATCTCTTTCTCTCTCTGTCAAAAACAATAAATAAATCTTAAAAAAAAAATACGTTGACAATTCTTACTTAGACAGAAAAAACACAACACAACAAAAAGCCATCTCCTCTACAAGATCTATTTAGGAATATAGCAACTGTTGACTTACAAGCCCTGAAGCCACTCTTACTAGGAAAGGGGTTATGTGGGAATGAAAGGAGCAAAGCTGTATCTGGTGGCAATAAAGAATGGTATGTTAAATTCCTCATATTCTTGAAATAGAACACTGAATAAAATTCCATGTGTGATTGCAGCATGCTTATAGTTTGGAGAAGTTTCAGCTTAGCAAGAAATAAATACTTGAAAATGAAGGCATACTCATGCTGAATTCTTTGGTAGAAAAGAAAGACTGTCATCTGTAATGTTGTCATCCCTTGCAGATGTAAAGAACTAACAAGACCAAAGAGGGCCTTTGATCTTCACTTAATAAATATGGAACCATCAAAGTGTTGGTACTGCTTGTAAACTTAAATTTGAAACAGATTAAATGCGAACAGAGAATGATGGCAAAGAACTCTGTAAAATGAATTACGAGGTAGTTGAATTTCAAAAAAATTCAAGATTGAAAAAAACGAGTGCTGTAACTTCAATTGGATTCCATTCATCTCACGGGATAAAAAGTATTCACACTGACTGGTCATGCAATCAAATCATACATATTTGCCATTGAGGAAAAATGTTGTACAGTAGACTCTCTGTTAACCAGAACTCAAGCAACCAGCAAAGTTGTTATGCCAGTTGCTTTACATTTGGCCAGCCGCTTAAGAGTGCCTGTTGTTTGAGTTCCAGTTAATGGAGAATCTACTTACATTTATCTAGCATCTACCAATCTCCATGGGTGCTGGTTAACTGAAAGTCTACTGTATTTTTATTCATAAAATACTACTAGTCTGAAAATGCCTGATGGCAGAGAAGTTGCCCCAAAATATAGTCAAACCCTAAGTACCATTGTTTCCCTTATCCAGATGTATGGGAATGTGTGTCTATACCCACTTGTCACAAGGTTCCTGTTCTGTCTGACCCACCAGTTAAAGGCTGGGGAGCTTCACCTTCTGCTTTCCTTCCACTCCTCTGTAGAATCCTTCATGCCGGTCCCAGGTGCACACAGGAACTGCATGAACGCCTGCTAACAAATATGCACACATATTACATAACTACTACTATGAAAACATTCAGTGAGAGGATGGAAGTATTCTATACCTGATTTCCCAGACTCTACTCTCCACATCATAAGTCACGATAATTTTTCAGAAACATTTCATTTTGCATCTGTGAGGACAAATCAATTATTTTTCTTAGTTTGAATGCAGTGTTGTGTTTGAGCCTCATTTTCTGATCAAAGTATAATTTTGATTTCACTCACTGTGAAAGGAATTCCATACAGGTTAAATTATACTATTTATGAGATAATTTCTACTTTATTTGTGAATGTATTACAATGGAAATACATAAATGGAAACAAAAAAAAATTACAAGCTGTGTATTTGATATGTCTGCTATTTCCCATTTGGAATGGTAATGCCTCAGAGCATAGAGTTTCAGGCAGTTTTCCCCAGAGCGAGGGCTGTATTACACCATCTGAGGGGTTCTCTTAGCATGCAGATTGCTGGGCTGTATGCAGGAGATTTTAAGTCAAAATTCTTAGGTTGAGGCTAGGGAATTTGGTTTATTAACAAATCTCTGATTCTTCAATGGACAGACATTTGAGAACTACTGTCCTAACCTAATGCTTTCATTTTTATGATGAGGCAATTAAAGTTAGATTAAGACATTGGCCCAAGGTCACACAAAAACTTAGTAATTTCTTGCCCACCGCCTAATAATTTGGAAACCTCTACTGTTGCTAACCTGTCTCATGCTCATTTTTACCAAGATTTGACTAATGTGGAGTTGCATCATTATGTGCTAGCTGCTTTTTCTTTAATAAAGAAAAGGAATGTAATGTTTTTTCTGGTTCTCTTCTCTCAACTTTTAGACCAAGGTTAGCTCCAGAGGGAAAGGGCAGAAAAGAGAACCAAAGAAAAATGGTGTTTTAGATTAACTTTGACCATTTTGTGTGTGTCCTATTTCACTTTGAACCCACTGCTGTTTGTCTTCTTCTCTTCTCTGCTGAAAATACAAGATGGCAGTCCCTTACTGCAGGGACTATGCCCCATTCTTTTTTGTTGCCTCTCCTATACCTAGCACAGAACCCAGAAGGGATATAATAAGAGACAATAAGAATAAGTTGATAAACTACAGAATAAAAGGAACCCAATTCATGTTTGCTGCCTCTCCAGGGAACTGCTACCCTTTGTGGGTATATTCAACAGTTTTGCCCAGGACTCATTCTAAAAATCTTGTTTCCACAATACTGTAGATTCTCGTGTGATCATGTGAAATGCCATGGAAAATCTGGCTTTTCAACTCTTGATATTCCTCTTTAGGCAGTACTCTCATATAAACAAGATCTTTTCATTCTCCCTTCCTCCCTGGGTCTTGTTTTCTCCATCCACATTCAGGTTCCAAACTGGCTTTCTTTTACCCAGTTAGTTAAATAAGTGTTCATCTATTAAAAATTATATCAATATTATGTGAATTAAAATCTATGGTTGATATAATCACTGAGACACTTGGACAGCTAGTGGCACATACTACCTTTTTCTTAAAACTTGTCATTTTTATGACAATTCTTTCTGATCAATTTTTTTTTTAAGATTTATTTTATTATTGATTTTTGACAGAGAGAAACAGAGACAGAGAGAGACAGAGAGAAGGGGGAGGGCCCAGAGCAGTCTCCATAGTTGACATTAATTTTCCATATAGTTTCACTCCACAGGTGGGCACATGGCTGCGCAGGGCAGGAACTGGGCCGGGAGCCTCCCACATAGGTCCCGGCAAGAACTGAACTGGGGGCACACCCCAGCTCAGCATGTGGGTCCGCTTGGCCGGGGCCAGGATTCAACCCTTGATCCCCAGGGCTTCAAAGCGAGTGCTCAACCCACCGACCCATCCCAGCCTTCCCCTTTCTAGTCAATTTAATCATCCTTCAGTTCTCCTTTGCCAAGAGATCCTTTACCAAAGCTCCATTAATTTCACTATTTCTTTTATAGAACTGAATGCATTCTACAGTTTCACTGATGGCCCAGACATACATGACTCCCACAGTTGGACTTTATCCTGACATCTCAGAGAAGTTTGAGCTCCATGTCTCCAGCCACACAAGGTCAGTTTCCATGCAGATATCCCATCGCCATTCTCAAATGCAGCCCATCTCCACAATGGCAACCTTCCTATTACCAGTTGTGTGTGAGCCACCTTGCTGTTCCAATCATTCAGTAAATGTTAGGAATTGTTTTGGGTGTGGGGAATATAGCAACAAATAAAATTAACAATACTTCCTTGGACTCATGGAATGTATATTGTAGAGAGGGAAATGGATTTCAAACAAGATATATACACACATATTGAGATGGTGATAAATTCCAAAGAAACAGATATTTAAATGTGATTTTGCCAAGACACAAAATAAGGCTAATGAATCAGTAGTGGCATGCTTAGCTAATGATCCTAGCTCACTGCCCAGCCTTTGAGTGAAATGACTGGCAATTTGATGTGGCTTTATTGTCTACACTCGCCTCTACCTAACAGATGATAGTTACAAGGAGGACACACTACCATTCATTACCATCTCTTGCTGTAAGCGTTGAATAACTTAAGATAGGCTGTGAATTTTGTGCAATTCCTTTCCATCACACTGGTAACCCACATCTAAACGTTCTCACATAAGCTCTGTGTGCCCTTTTTCCATGCAAAATACTTCACACTCCCATCTTTTGTGTTCATGCTGTTAATTGTGGCTCTGCCTGTTGAAGAACCAGCTACTGGTCTAGTGTTGAACCAAAAATGACTAGGAAGAATACTGCAGTGAAACACAGTGCTTCGATATCTTTTAGATGCATCCTTGCATCTCTACCTGAATCAAACTTGCTTCTTTGCTTTAGTTTCACTAGTATCTTGTCAGCTCTAGTGCAGTTCCTATATTAAATAGTTGTATAGCTTTAAGTAATTTCCTTCTGAGTCTGTTGTACAATACATGGGAATAATAATTCCAACTTTTGAAGAATGTAGTGAGAATTAGAGCTATTTCATATACGGCATTAGCATGACTCTTGAGTATAATAAGGCTCCATACATGGCAGTGGCCTTTATGACTGATCTTCCCCTTCCCCAGATGGCCAGACTAGACAAATTGCACCTTCTTCTAGAATTTTGGCTGTGGCCATTCCTGCTTATATACCTTTCTAGTCATTCATAATTTTGCTTCACCATTAACATCTTTTTGTAAATTTGCAGTTCTTATTTTCAAAAATATAGCAAGAAAGTCAGAGATATTGAAGAAGTTTAATAACATGCAATAATATTTAAATTTTTAATTTTTCTTATAACTTTTTTTTATAAATTCACTACAGAAAAAAAATTAAAATACCGATTAGCAACAATTTCAAATCCCCTGTAATCTCATTGCTCAGAAATAACCACTGCGTAAATTCTAATATTTGACTTTACATAAATAAATATTCATATTTTAAAGTTTATATACATATTTTTTCAAAAATGGAATTACACTCTACATAATGTTTCATAATTTAAATATGTATGTGAACCTTAATGTGCTTTTCATTATTTTTACGATTATATTCAAATATATAGATGCATCATAATTTAAAGCAGACTAGTAGTCTCTTGTTGGATTTTTAGTGGTTTGATTAGTTTGTTTTGTTTTTTGCCATGTTCTCTTAAGAGAAAGAGGCATGTGACAAGAAAAGGCAGCCCTTAACAAATGTTTTTCTGAAAATCAAAATACTCATAGCATGTTCTGAGATAATACAGACTCAGTCTAATTTCACAGACTGTGTTTAGTAACATCCTAGTGATGTCATCATTTTATTATGACCACTATCGAGGCACTTATCAGTCATTCCTTCGTCCCTCCTCCTGTTATTGCCAGTTATCTCCTCCTATATGCTGAGTACCATAGTGGGAACTGAGGATACCAGCCCAGCCTTCAAGGAGGTATTTGACTCCTCAGAATGGGACCAATGCTCTGGGGTGGAGTAAATATTTAAACAAAGATTTTTAAATGACATTTTTGGTTTAGTTTAATATAAGTTAAAACAGCTAGATTTTGTGTTACATATATAATTGGTACAGAGATGTTCACATACCATTTCCTAGTCTTGATTCCTGCTGAGCATGTGCTTAAAAATCAAAACACAATTTTATTGCATATTCCCACGTAACATAAAGATTAAGTAAATACCGTAAGAATCAGAAAGGACTTTTGTAAGCTATAGCAAATATGTTTGGCATTACAGAAGGACAATAATTTTGAAGAGGACGTGCAATTAAAATAGAACCTAATGGCAATGCTGGGATAGTTCAACAGGTTGAGCGCTTGCCTTGCAACCATGAGGTCCTGGGATCGAATTCTGGCCCCGGCCTGTGCAAAACCATATGCTGACCTGTGACACAACTGATAACCACTGAGATGGAGGTGAAGGTTCTTGCCTCCCATGTGGGAGGCCCCCAGTTCAGTTCCCACCCCACACAGCCCCACATACACCCGTGCGTAATAAAACCATGTCACAACTAACGATGTACAACAATGGAGACTGCTCTGGGCCTCCCCCTTTCTCTCTGTCACCTTCTCTCAAAACAATAAAATAAATCTTAAAAAAAAAAAAAAAAGAACAAAATAAAAGTAAGGTTTCAGAGATACAATTAAATGTCAGCTTTCTGCAATAGATATTATGTGTCTGACTTATAAATTTATGGAAGATAAATTTGAGAACTACAACTATAATAGATTGCTTCTTTCAAAACTAATCATGGCATAAATTATGGTAGGCACCATTGGGAAGAAATTTGCATACTTTGGACTCTTACAGTTAATTAATTGATCCAGCGATCATTTAAATCTGTCATCATTATTGTAAATTAAAGATATTCTCCTCCAATCCCAAATTTAAGTCATCTCCAGTGATTTCCCTTCCTATCTTTTCTATTTCTATTAATAATGCCTCCTTAGGTCATGAAACTTTATCAAGTTTTTCTTGTTAATTATTCCTTTTAAATATTTCTGTCTTCCACCCACTCTTTTCTAATTCCACAACATGATCTGAATTCTCACCTTTCTTAACTGGTTTCTGTGCCTCTGATATCTCCCTTTACCAAGTGATCTCATATATCACTGCTAACATGTTATGTGATCTTTCTAAAACATTTATTTCATCAGTTCATTCTCCAGTTCTAAATTGCTTTTGATTCCCCACATGGTAGGTTTTTTTTAAAAGATGTTGAATGCCTGATGAACTAAATCATTATTTCATTTCCAAAGTGTGAAGTTTCAGTTCTGTTTTATCTTAAACACGTGACCCACTAAGCTTGAACTCATAGCTCTGATACTATACTTCTTTCAGGCTTTTTTCATTTACAACTATTAAATACACTCTGACACTGGAAAACAACTGTTAATGGTGAAATAAACTAAGGAGATGAAAGCTTTCAATACACCTACCTTGTGAAATAATTTGGTGTCAAAATCTAACTTCTGCTTTATTAAAATTTTAATCATTTACAACATGTGTTTTTAAGGTGAAGAAACTGATTTCCATAATCATCACTTGCAAATCAGCTTCATTATTTTCTACATCCTTTTGTATGCTCAACCCTTCTTCCCATTCTTTTATTTTTAGACCCAGCCAACCTGTCAATCATCTGTGATCTGCTCCTGAGCAAGACCATCACTAAACAGAACTGTTATGTTAAGGTTTTTGGCTACCGCATGAATATTTGTAAATCAGTTGAATACATTGAGCTTGTAGAGTTTAATCATTATATATTGATGAGAAATTTTACATGAATTGTTACATTGTTTGTATTTGGAGTGAAAGTGCTTTCTCTTCTTTTCTACTCCCCCATTTTAGATTTCCAGAGTTGTGATAATTTAACTTTAACCAAGGTTAAATAAGTTTAGATTAATTGTATAGCCCAGATCAAAATGACGCATGTAATCAGAGTATATAAATGGAACAAAACTTATGAATTGGTTGAAACAGTTCCTGTGGGTGATTCTGGAGTATTATCTCTCTTCAATTATCCCAGCACATAACAATTTCTATACTTTACCAGAGCTAGGTTTTAGAACCCTAAATATTATCTGACAGAAGAGTTTTCTTTTTCTCTCAGCTTAATTTTTATAAGTACTCCTGAAAGATGTACAGCTTGCTGATCAGTGACTGTAAATGAGGGAAATAAAGTAGATTAGCAAGATCCATGCTGGCTAATATTGGACAATAATGGATAATTAACTCCTGAATAATTGACTGTAATATGCATATGTCTTTGGTTCTTAGTCAAAAGCTCTTTTAGTTCTTCTGATCACACACACGAAACTTTATAATTGTAGCCTGAGTGTCAAGTTGTCCATGTTCCAAGCAGACTGAGAAGAAATGTGGGAAGTTAGTTTATGTTTCAAAGTTATTTAAACTGGGCATAGCTCTTTTAACCTGTGCTAGACTATTCTTGCCAAGAAGCTAAGTTTAACATTTCTTTCAATGTGCTGGAATGATACTACTACTGTAAGTTGCTCTTGTGTAGATTGGAACTTTAAAGAGTAATTATATGTTCAAAGGGCTTCAAGCCAAATTCTACTGAATGTTTCTTGACAATCTTGCCTCCAGTCAGTGTGCTAATACAAACAGAAGTTAGTCATTCTTAAGTATAAGACAACACCCATAGCAGAGTCTTAGAAGACTCAACAGTGACCTCTAAACAACTTACTCCTTGCTGAAGTGGAAATCAACAGGAATATATGATACAATGCAAGAAAGATGCAGAGACTCCTCTGTGTGCCTCATAGTGGGCATTATTTTTTAAATCTTTTAAGGATCATTTTTACACAGGGAGCGTTGTCTTCTTCCCAGGTTTTTTCTAGTTTATTTTAGTATTACCCAGGCTGTTTTGCTATTTGAATTAGAAAAATGTTAAGAGTGTATACACATATTATTGATTGGATTCTGCTTGTACCAAATAATGAAGAGCGTTAAGGCGATAATTTGAGACATGTTTTGAAGAGATTTTTGGGAAAGTTATATATTATAGGATTGTTGTTTTTCTTTCTTTTCTTTTTTTCTTTCTTTAAATGAATCAATGGTTCTGCTACTCATAAATTGCAGGATCTAATTTACTGATAGGTTGTGTTCCCTAAGTCTGTTTTGAAGTCTGTTAGTTGATATAGTGGAAAGACCAAGAATTTTTAAATAAGCCAGACATGGTCAACTCAAATCTTGGTTTTATTATTTCTTAACTGGATGCAGTCCCTTAACCTTTCTGAGCCTCTTTTTACATGTATGGAAAAGGAATGTTTTCCCCACTGAGCTGTTAGACAGCTTAAAGAGAATATATATATATATATATATATATATATACACACACACACACACACACACACACACACACACACACAAACATTCTCTTTTTGGGCTATAGTAAGTATTTAATTAATAACAGTAATAGATTACAGTAGTAGATGTAGCTACAGCTATTGTCAAAACTTAGAATCAACAGCGGAAACATAGGTTATTACACTATGCATAAAAATGAGGTTTTGGGGAGCAAACTGGAAATCCCATCTTATTTAAAACCAAGACAAACACAATTAAAAAAAAAAGATAAGGTTCAATCCCAAAAAACAAGTCATTTCAGACCAATTTTTAAATTTTATAATGAAATTAGTATAAGTCTATGGGAAAGAATATGTAGTTCTATAAGCTTAAGAAACTTTTTGACTACAGGAAATTCACTGAGTATATTAGCAGTGTTCAGGACACTGAGAGTTTAATCTGCTGGTATTTGAGAAGCAAAAGAGACCAACTTTCATGTGCATACAGCTTTATTTTTTATTTTTTTATTTTTTTAAAGATTTGTTTGATTGTTTGTTTTTATTTTTAGACAGAGAGAGACAGAGAAAACAGGGAGGGCCCAGAGCAGTCTTCATAGTTGACAGCATTAGTTTTCCATATAGTTTCACTCCACAGGTGGGCGAGGGGGCTGCACAGGGCAGGAAGTGGGCCAGGAGCCTCCTGCATAGGC
>PVKE010025863.1:0-22721 GCA_004027555.1 Craseonycteris thonglongyai | reverse complement strand
CACGGGCCGGGGCCGGGATTCGATCCTCAGTCCCCAGTGCTGCAAAGTGAGCGCTTAACCCACTGAGCCATCCCGGCTTCCCTGAAAACATAGAATTTTATAACATTATCAAAGTTTCAAGGTTTCTTGGTGGTTTTCCCATTATAGAGGTAATTAAGAATTGTCAATGTTGGAGAAGCCAGGATGGCTCAGTGGGTTAAGCGCTCACTTTGCAGCGCTGGGGACCAAGGATCAAATCCCAGCCCTGGCCTGTGTGGACCCATATGCTGAACTGGGGAGTGCTCCTAGTTCAGTTCTCATTGGGGTGAAGACCCCGGCCCAGTTCCTGCCCTGTGCAACCCCATTCCCACCTGTGGAATAAAATTATGTGGAAAAACAAATGATGTACAACTATGGAGACTGTTCTGGGCCCTCCACCTTCTCTCTGTCTCTGTCTCTGTATCTCTCTCTCTGTCAAAAACAATAAAAATAAATCTTTAAAAAAAAAAGAAAAGAATTGTCAATGTCAATTCTCTTTCTCTCTGTCACACACCACACACACACACACACACACACACACACACCTTCAGAAACAGGAAAGGATTAACATAGTTATTTTGGATACCAGTCACAGGCCTGCTACCTTTTTTATATGGAACCTGTTTGTAAGAAAACCTGGGTGAGCTTAAGTTTAATCAAGGCCCCAAAGTTCTTCTAATTAATCTCAAACTAACAGGAACCCCCATCTAAGCTCACTAGGCCTTTTCACATGACTGCTACAGACCCTCACATTTATTCAGTCAACTAAGACTTTAGCCCTCGTATGGACCAGATACCAGGCTAGACACTGAAAATATAATAGGGAGCAAAAATGTAAGAGCAAGCAGAAAATATTGACCACTCTACTGGTGCTTATAATCTAGAGGGGAAGACATGTCACTGTAAATTACTATTGAAGATGTACATGAGGCATGCGAGAATGTTAACACAGGAGCAGACCTAGGAAGTCAAGGAAGGACCCATGAGGACTTGGTCATGAACCGGGGCAGCACGTCCACAACGTGACGGCTGGTGAAAAGCTGGAGGGGTGATGGTGGTTTTGTTCATCCAGAAGGAAAAGTATGAGCGATTAGTGTGGAGGGGCTCCCTTAGTGATTCTTAAAGTGTGGTCCTCAGGACATGGTGGGTACCCGAGATCCTTTCAGAGGTTCTGGGAGGTCAAAATTTTCATACGTAATTATACTAATATTTTATTGCCTCTTTTCACTGGATTGACATTTACAGTGAAGATATAAAAACACTGTGGGTAAAACTGCTGAGGTCTTAGTAGAAAGCAAGGAGTCAGACAGTACTCATAGCCCTGTATTCTGTTCCATGCACTGGCACAGAAAAAGACGCCAGTCTCACTTAGTGCCTTTGACTAAGCAGTTAAAGTTATTTCTTTTATTAAGTCACTACCCTTGAGCACACATCTTCTTAATATTCTGTGGGATAAATGGGAAGTGCGCATAAAGCACTCTGCATACACGGGGAAAATGGTTATCTTGAGAAAAAGCACTTGTTTGATTTTTTTGAGTTGTAAATGGAACTAGCTGCTTTTATCATGAAACACAGTTTTTACTTAGGAAAAAAAAAAGCTACTGACAAACTATGGTTATTCAAACTGAGTTCTTGGCAGACTTTTTTCTTTCTTTCTTTTGAGAATGAACAAAGTGAGCCTGTCACTTCAAGGAAAATAACTGACAGGGTTTGTTGCCAAATATAAAATTGAAGCTTTCAAACTAAAATTAGAGTTTTAAAAAACTTGTAGTCACTACCACAAGCTTGACAGCTTTCTCATACTTAAAGATTTCAATAAGATGAATGCTGATACTAATTAATGTGATTGTTTAATACATTATATAATAAAATATGTCCTCATTTGGAGGATCTATATAACTTAGTGAAGCAATGTTTTCCAAGTAATCAATGCATGAGATTACAAAATCATGCATAGGTAAAAGATCCATTCAAAGTGCAAGAGATCCTAATGGATTTTAATGTAACAGAGCATGAAAAGTTCATTGATATGGTTTTTGATTACATATTGTAACTAACTTTTAAGAGACAACCACTTGTCAAGTTCTGATGTAATATCCAAAAAGAATATTTGCAGTCATTAGAAAAGAATATAAATAACTACATTATCTGTGCGAGGCCAGAATTTCCTTATACCTCAACAATAGCAACAGAACAGATTGCAACTGATTAAATGCAGGAGCAGATATGAGCATCCAGTTGTCTTCAATTAGTTCAGATTTGCAAAAATGTAAAATACTGCCATTCTCACGAGTTTGTTTTGGAAGCTCGCTGTTTTTCCTAAAAACTTGTTACTTATGTTTACATGTAATGGTTTTATTATTCTTATTTTAAAATGACTTAACAGGGGAAGCTGGGATGGCTCAGCGGGTTAAGAGCTCGCTTTGCAGCCCTGGAGTCTTAGGGTCAAGTCCTGGCTCTGGCTCAGGTGGACCTGTATGCTGAGCTGGGGAGTGCCCCCAGTTCAGTTCTTGCCGGGGCCTATGCGCGAGGCTTCCAGCCCAGTTCCTGCCCTGTGCAGCCCCGCGCCCACCTGTGGAGTGAAACTATATGGAAAACTAATGCTGTCAACTATGGAGACTGCTCTGGGCCCTCCCCCTTCTCTCTGTCTCTCTCTGTCTATCTCTGTCTGTCAAAAAACAACAAAAATAAATTTTTTTTTTTTTAATTTTTTTTTTGACAGAAAGAGAGAGAGATACAGAGACAGAGACAGAGAGAGAACTGAACTGTAGGAACTCCCCAGTTCAGCATGTGGGTCCGCCTGGGCTGGATCCGGGATTCGATCCTCAGTCCTCGGGGCTTCAAAGCGAGTGCTTAACCCGCTGAGCCGTCCCGGCTTTCCCAAAAATAAATCTTTAAAATGACTTAACATATACATTTTTAGAATTCTTTTGGTTTTAATCTCTGATATGGAAATTTTGCTAGATATAATCCACATACAAGCTCTTTGGGATCATCAATAGATTTTAAGACTTTAAAAGGGTCCTGAGACCCAAATATTGGAGAACTGCTGGGCTGAGTTATTTTGCGGTAACAAATTTGTCCTGAGTCTCAGTGGCCCCATAGAACAAATGTTGATTTCTCTCTCACACCCAGTCAGGCAGCTCTCTCCCCAGCTGTCCTCCGGTCGCTGACTCCTTCTTGTGGTTCTGCTGTCTCCGCACACAGCCTCCCTGACTGCAGCTGTAGAAGAGAAAGCTGGAAATGGAACATCAGCCCCTAAATCTGCTGTGTGTCACTTCCACTCACAAATCACTCAGCAGAACGGGTCATACGGCCCCCACCCAACGGCAAGTGGGCTGGCAAATGTGAGAAAGTCTGTGAATATTTGGTGAGCAGCAAATGGCTTTGTTCACTATAGAACAAAGACCTTGTGAGAAAGTGAACTGTTGGAAGACCCGATGGGGTACATACAGTGAGGTGAAGCACACTGCAGGCGAAGGTGGCAGAGACCCATACGGGCCACGCTATGTCAGCTAGCCTCATAAAACACTGTGGTCATTTTCAAAACAAGGAGAATCAATTGGTTTAAACAACAGGTTACAACAATTAGCTATATCTGTTGAGGAACCATTGCAGCTATGGGAAGAAAGGAATGTAAGAAGACAGGAGTGGAAGCAGCGAGGTGCTATGCTGATAAATTGGATCTGTGGGACCCGGGGAGCCTTAATTTGTGGCACCTGCCAATTTCTGTCAATACTCTGTAAATATGGTCAATTTCAAGCTTATCAAGTAAAGGTCAATGAATGCGGAGTTAGGAAGTGGTGTGCTCAGTCAGCTCTTCTGAGTCAGCAGAAGCAAGCTCCAGTGCCTCTGGGGCAAGACCTAGTTAAGGGGATGCTGTGATAGCTCAGTGGTTGAGTGCTTGCCTCACAATCATGAAGTCCAAGGTTTGATTCCCGGCCCCAGCCCGTTCAACCCCATATGCTGAACTGAGGCACAACTGGTAACCACTGAGATGGCTCAGTGGTGAAGGTTCTCGCCTCCCATGCGGGAGGCCCCTGGTTTGGTTCCAGCCCCGCGTGGCCCCACATCCATCTGTGTGGCATGAAACCATGTCACAACTAATGACGTACAACTATGGAGACGGCCCTGGGCCCTCCCACTTCTCTCTCTCTCTCTCTCTCACCTTCTCTCAAACAATAAAATTAAAAAACAAAAACAATAGGTAGGAAGCTGATCTTGATGAGAGATGATGGTAATCTGAACTTCCCTCTCCTTTGAACACATAGCTGGAGCTAACTCCACATTCTATGCATGTCAGTGACCGAAACCCCTACCCCCACCACCACTTCAAACACAGGCAAACTTTTCCAACTCCTGCTATGAGGGCAAGGGTTGTCGCTATCTCCCAGCATCCATCCACAGTTTAGTCTCCAGTACAAAAGGATGGGCCTAGATACTTAAAGATTAAGGGTAGAAATATCTCTTCTACCTTATTTAGCTCCTCTTCCTAGAGCCATGTATGTAAATACCCTCAAATGTCCTGGCATAACATTCCCCCCAACTGTTCCAAGGAGGGGGCAGCTCAGAAAGCTGCCCAAGAGGCCCTGACTGGGTTTCCAGCCTCCTCTGATTTACATAGAAATAGTTATAAGAATCAAAATAGCAACAGTCTACAACTATAAGTTACAAAAAAGGCCTTTGCCAGCTTGCCAATAGGGTGAAAACCTTAGCTTGGCTGGCTCAGAAATGAGCTAAATGACGGTCTGACAGGATGAGAAATGGAGTGAGGATCCCCATCCCAGGACACTCTCACCCAAGTCACCAGTTCCTGAGGTTTGCAGCCTCAGGTCCCCAGCCTGGGGTTACCTAGCCCAGCCAGGCCCCTTGGCCTTCTCCCTTCCCCTCTGAGTAACATCTCGTGTGCGTCTGAAGTGGTGTCTGGGGTGCTGCGATTTAAACAGCTTTGCATCTAAACACGACAGGTGTCCCTCACAATCCAGCTCCCAAATTGTACTGGTTTCTGTTTGTTTGTTTTGTTTTGTTTTAGTTTTGTTTTTTTACCTCCAGAGGGCCACATAGATTTTTTTTTTTCACTATATCATAGTTCATCCTCTTTTTATTTTATCTTTTTGTTGTTGTTGTTAAATTTATTGGGGTGACACTAATTGACATAATTACATTGTTTCCAGTTGTACAATTCTACATGACATTGTCTATACATTGCATTATGTGCTCACCACCCAGAATCAGCTCACTTTCCATCACCATATGTTTGATTCCCCCTCCCTACTCCCTCCATGGATTTTTTTTTTTAAAGGTTTATTTTTATTGTTTTTTGACAGAGAGAGAGAGAGAGATACAGAGACAGAGAGAAGGGGGAGGGCCCAGAATAGTCTCCATGTTTGCACATCATTGGTTTTTCCACATAGTTTCATTCCACAGGTGGGCGCGGGGCTGCACAGGGCAGGAACTGGGCTGGGGTCTCACCCCGGTGAGAACCGAACTTGGGGCACTCCCCAGTTCAGCATATGGGTCCACATGGGCCAGGGCTGGGATTCAATCCTCAGTCCCCAGGGCTGCAAAATGAGTGCTCAACCCACTGAGCCATCCCGCCTTCCCCTCCCCATGGATTTTTTAAAGAGCTTGCATGGCTCAGATAATAATCCCCTCCTTCCCTTACCTCCCCTCCCCTCCCCTCCCCTCCCTCCCTCTTCCTCCCTTCCCCCTTCCCCTCTTCCCCTCTTTTCTCCTTTCTCCCTTCCCCCTTCCCTTCTTCCTCCCTTTCTTCCTCCCTTTCTCTCTTCCCAAGCCCAGGAAGTCTTTCTCAACAGATTCACCCATCTCTCCTGCTGATTCTGGAAGTTACTGACCCTTGAGAAGAGTGAGTCACTGTGGTGTTGGTTCCAAAGTTCCCTTCTGGCTCTACCTGCTGGACAAACCTCCCGACCAGGAGCCAGGGATCCCCAGCTGGTTCACTCATAATATCTATGTCCCTATTAAAGGTCATACATAACCCAAGTCACCAGACACTGGAATATTCAAAGAGCAACAAAGAAGACATGCTAGGCATATGAGGGAAAATGCCGCAACAAACCAGATGCCACCAGATGTCAACGTTTCATTTGTCACAGAAGTATGAGACTTAAATTTTTATGTCTTAGAAATTTTAGTTTTTATTCCTAAATTCACCGAAACCACTAATCCAATAGAAAACCTGAAGGTAAAATAGGATCCACCTTTTTACTTTGTTGGAGTTCTTTAATCCAAATAATTGTGCCTGTGCAGGCTCAAATCCTGAGTGACTAGATTAAAAGAGTAACTTATACAGCTAAGCAAGGACATTTTTTTAAAAGATATCTTATCACCATCATTTGACAAAATAAAAGACATTAAAACATCAAATATCTCAATGAATTTAGTATGATGAAAACTCAATACATGGTTCTTTCACTTCGGAAAAGGCTGATGAAAATGACAGTCCACCTAACAGTGTTCAAAAACCCAAATCTCAGTGTTATCCAACACCATCTAAGAGAAAGACTATATTTTGTAGGTATTTTCATTGGATCTATGGAGAAATGAAGGCTCAGAGGGGTTAAACAATTGCCCAAAGTCATATAGCTAATAATGTCAGAGCTAAAATTCAAACCGAAGACCCAACTCTTTCCTTGAAAAAAAAGGGGGAGGCAGTTTGGGGAGGTTAAAAAGTACATTTTCTCAGTCCTAATATTGAATAAATCTTATTAGGCCAGTTTTTCCTGCTATTTAATTCTCTGCCTATTGGGCAATTTTTTTTATTGTTTCCTTCTTTATTTCACAAGGAGGCCTGCTACCTTGGCAAGAGATTCTGGAATAGGCTGTATCCCCCCTGTAAATTATTAGCTTCCTTGATTGCAAATCAACCTCACCGATTTGGTGATCATAAACCCATTTCCCCAGGCACTGCTGGCAAGTCAAGAATGGATTGTGAATTTTTCTTAGGCTTGAAGAACCTGATTTTCCAGCCCTAGAACAAAGAAACGATGAGTGCTGACAAGCACTCACACGGCTGTGGGGAAGCTCCGGCCAGGCTCTGACCAACTGGAGTGGACCCTCCACCTGCCAGCCAGATGGGTCTCCAGCCAGTCTGCTTAGCCACGGGATGTTAGTTCAGACTGTGTGACTTTGGTCATGTCACTACGCCTTCAGCCAAACCGCAGATGGGAGGGATTTGGATGAAATGATCTTGAAGGCTTCTTCCAGGTCGGTGATGACAATTGCAGGACATTTTCTGATGCGAAATGTAGAGATCAGGCATTTCTCCTCTTTAAGCTACTTATAATGGGCACCAGGAAAGACTTTCCTTCATGGGTTCCCCCAGCCGCCCCACCTCACCCCATCCCCCCCGTTCCAGTGTCCTCTGCTTTCACCAGCCCTCAGCAAGACCAGTATTGGGCCAGCCTTCTATTTCACTTTGAGGAGTTCTCATGCATGGCTGAAGCATAATTAGTGTAGCTCAGTAGTGCACGGTATCTTACAGCAAGTGACCTCAGTTCATGCCCCCGAAATGTCCCCAGAGGGGAATGTTTTACACTCGATTGGTCAGCTACTGTTACCACACTGCCTCAGCCCTCTTCTTTCTCTTGTGTCTCAAGGGCTTGGGCCTAGACTCAAAGCCAATCAGGAGAGTGATCACATTCCCCAGGGGACTCTGGACACTCCCAAAATCCCCAGTCCCAGCATCAGACAAGACTGGGTGGGTTCTCCTATGGCAGAGGAGAGGGGAAGGTCCCAGCCCAATCCCACCCAGTGCCCCTGCAATAGTTACATGATCTTGGCCTCTAACGTGCTATTCCATAGGGAGCCAGCAGGTGACAGATGCCATTTCCCCTGTGGAGAGTTCCCCTATCTTCTGCTCTCACGCATTTGTGTGGATTAAGGAGTGAGGTCAAGCCAAGATGATCTCCCACACATATACCACCAGTGTAGGGGTAGTGAAGGAGAACTGGGTAATTGAGAGATAGAGGAGAGAAGAATTATTTTTCACTCTATCCCCTTTTGTACAGGTTGAATGTTATATCAAGAGCATAAAATGCTGGGGATGCCAGGATAGCTCAGCAGGTGGAGCGCTTGCCTTGCAACCTCAGTCTAGCGATCTAATCCCGTCCCCGGGCCCTGCAAACTCACACCCTGAACTGAGATGTAACTGGTAACAGCCGGGATGGCAGCGAAGGTTCTTGCCCCTCCCATGCAGGAGGCCCCCAGTTCAATTCCCACCCCATGCAGCCCCACAGCTACTTCTGTGGAATGACACTATGTCACAGCTAATGACTTACAACTATGGAGACTGCTCTGAGCCCTCCCCTCCTCCCTCCTTCTCTCTCTCACCTTCTATAAAAAATAAAATAATTCTTAAAAAGAAAAGCATAAAATGCCTGTTTAATAAAATAAATTTTAAAAAAACAAACAGAATTTAAATCATTTTTAAGATCATTCCACAGGGGCCAACTTCTATTTTCTGTGTGGGCAGCTCAGGGCTGCCCAACCCTTGGAGAAATCTTTTTTTTTTTTTCCCCTTTTAATGTGCATCAGACACATTTGCCAAGTTTCTGCTCAAAATTGTTGTTCTTTCTGTATCCAGCCAAAGTCACATTTGGTGGTCTGCCTTGAAGCCACTGAGCATGTCAAAGGAGAAGAGTTAGAAGGGTTGAAAGGAGGGCAGGATCTAAAGTCAAGCCAACTTAAATTTGAGTCCTGGCTCTACCACTTACTAGCTTGAGCAGGGTTCTTCAGTTCTCTAAGCCTCAGTTCCTTTACCTCTAAGAAAAGATAACATTATGTGCCTTACGATGAATCGTAGCAGTTCAGAACATATGCTTTAGAATTAGGTTCAGTTCCTGCAACAGTTACAGCCTATCATCTCTTTTAAGCCTCAGTTTTCTCATCTGTAAAATGGCCTCTCAGTTAACTGGCCCCCATGGGGATTGGTAGATGGCAGACAAGTGTAAGTAGACTCTCTGTTAACCAGAGTTTAAGCAACTGGCACTCTCAGGCAACCAGCAAAATCTCAAGCATCCACGTGCCAGTGAGGGCCTGCTCTGTCACTGCTGAGTGAGTGGATGAGATAGGACTTCGTCCAGCTCAGATCATACAAACCCGGGCCGAAGCCACACATGCCCAGACTCCTTCACAGCGCAGCTGCCTCAGTGACCCTTTGCTGTTTCCAAACCCATTCACTTTCTTGGTTACATCCACCCTCAAGGATCCCGGAAGAGGGAGCATTTGCCTAAGAGTAAAGGAAGCTTGCGAAGTTGGGGAATTCCCTTTGGCACTTGCATTCCGGCCCACTCTGATTTTTTGGGTTTTTTTTTTTTGTTGTTGTTGTTGTTGTTTTTTTGTGGGGATACAACCTCGAACGAGACAGACCAGGCTCTGCAGCCAGAAGGAAGTGGGGCTGTAGGCTCCCACGCAGGGCGTGCTGACCGAGCAGGGGGACTTGGCCCACGCTGCCTGCACTTACCCACAGTGGGCTTGAGTAAGGTCTTCCTTCATCTCTAGCTGCGCTGCCCTAATAGTTCACAGTGAGTCAGAAAGGCTGCATGATGGCAAGAGGGACACAAGGCATTCAGTCACACCTGATCACACATCACTGTACTCTCTAGATCTCAGACTTCAGTCACTAAAAGAAGAATCTCAAAAAAGATTGAAGAATGTCTAAAGATACTCCTGGAGTAAAGATACTCCAGCAGAAGCTCTGATCTACGGGTCAGGGAACAGCTTCTGCCACATGCGTCCTCCCTGCAACTCTTAGGTTTGATGGCCAGCTCTTATACACACACACACACACACACACACTCTCTCTCTCTCTCTCTCTCTCTCTCTCTCTCTCTCTCTCTCACTCACACTCCACTGCCCCAAGTAAGGACACCGAGGTCATTTGCTGTCCAGTATTACTGGACGTCAGCTTGGAGTCTTCTGGGCCCTCAAAACCCAGGTAAAACTGTGTAGCATCTACCACATACATCATGCCCCGACTCCCATGAGCTGGAGAGGCTGAAAGCCCTCCTGAATGCGTCTCAGAATCCAGGGGAGTGGTGGAGAGATGTTTCTCTTTCCAGCTCTCTGGCTCCTAACTGCCAAGGTAATGGGTAGGGGACGCTTCTCCGTTCCCCGTTTGTCTTTGCCCCTGCAAATACCATCTCCTGACACACTGGCCCATGAATAATCCTCCCACCTGGACTGCAAAACAAGGGATTTTGTCATATTCATTTTTCTACCCTGAGCACCAGTCTATACCTGGATCTAGCAGGCATTCAATGTTACCCGATGAATAAATAAAAAGGACACATTGATGTCAAAGGTGTCACTGATTACTTTGAAGGCAGGTTGAGGCCAGCCCAGGAGAAAAATGTGTTAAAGTCAATAAAAGTTGCCTCTCATCCAAGATCATCCCCACCCTGCCTACATCTGGTACCTTTTGGGGTTCCAGTCCAACCACAGCTGTTGAAATACTAAGTGACAATGACATTGTTAGTTGATAGAGGCTCAACACTCTTGCTCCCTTGCCTATTTGCTTTAAGGGTTTCCTGCATCTCTGCCCCACCCTTGCAACTGGATCAAGTAATAAGGGACTGGGCTAATCCCTACTTAGCCAAACCCAGCACTGACCTCATAGCTCTGGACTCCCTTAACCTTTTGTACAGAACTTGCTTCCAGAGGCATAGGAAGACTCAGTAAATGTTTGCAAAGTGAATAAATACTGAAAAAATCGAGTATGGGTGCAGTTCTTTTGAGGGTCACTGAGCAAAAATAGTGGAAATGGTTATAAGCAAACACAAGGGGGAAGTCAAAATTTTTAACAGAGAAAGTGGAATGCTCATTGATCTCAAGACTAGATCTCATTGAACATGATTGAATAGATAAGTCATTTGGCAAAATCAGCTGAGGGAGAACTGGGTTTTCTAACCCCAAACCCAGTGTTTTCTCATAATGCCTTTATCACCTCTATCACGTTATTTTTGTTTGCGTTTTGCAGCCTTTTGGGAATTATAACATCCGTTCACTATTGGCTAGGTTTCATAAATTCCCCTGCCCATCGAGAACTTACCATGAGGCACACACAATACTTGCTTTTTAAATTATATTTTGTTTTGCACACTTTATGACACCCCTTTGAGGTAAGTGGAAACACCTGGGGATGTGGGACACGGGGCCTGAGAACGGCCTCTTCACAGTGTGCGCAGCAGGGCGCCCGCAGTTACAGAAGAACACGCAGTGCGTTCCCTGCTGGTAGCTCTCGTCTCTTCATGGGCTTATGCTCTGGTGCTTAGAATTTGCCGTCAGCTCAGCTGGAACTAGGGACAGAAGGTGGATGGTCCAAATTATTGAGGAGTCAAACACTTTTGCAGTCTGCACTTTTCTTCAAAATAGTCCATCAGTTTAGGCAAAGAGCTTTAACTCTAGTCATCAGAGTAATTGTTTCTGTTCTGTACTTGACCTGGTGTAGGCGTGTGGCATCCAAACGGTAACGACTAGTCACTTATGGATACTGAGCACTGGCTTTTGAAGACTTGGGACCAAAACTACAAAATCCCATTATTAATTTTAAGAATAATTACATTAAAATAATGTTTTATTATTATAGTGGTTAAATATACTGTATTACTAAAATTCATTTCATTTGTTTCTTTTTTTAAACTTTTAATTTTTTCTTTTTATTTCATTGTTTGAAAAAAGGTGAGAGATAAAGAAAGAGAGAAGGAGGAGGGCCCAGAGCAGTCTTCATAGTTGTACATCATCAGCTGTGACATGGTTTCATCCCACACAGGTAGATTGGGGTAGCATGGAGACTTAGGGGAACCGAACCTGGGGCCTCCTGCATGGGAGGTGGGAATTCTCACTGCTGAGCCATCCCGGTGGTTACCAGTTGCACCACAGTTCAGTATATGGGGTTTGCATGGGCCAGGGCCAGGGATCGAACCCCAGAACTCATTTTTGTGAGGCAAGCACTCAACCACTGTGCTATCCCAGCATCCCTCATCTGTTTCTTTTTACTTTCTAAATGTAGCTACTAGAAATTTTAATATTACATACGTGGTTTTCATTATATTTCTATTGAAGAGCACTGGCAAAGACAATGTCTATACACACTCAGTAGATTATTGAAGCAAAAAAAGAATTATAAAGATTGGATTACTAATAGAGTGAAAGAGAATTTACATCAGAGGAAAAAGATTGTTTATTTCAGACAAAAACAGAGCCTTGCTTGAATTATATATCCTGCCATAATTTCCATTTCCAGTGCAATCCCCTAATGCGCTCATGCTCAGAGTATGTAATGAACGGAAGTCACGTCTACACTGTAGCTTTAGTGGGCAGAGTAAAGACATCCACCTGCCATTTCCTCCTGAAACACCGCACCAAAACCTTTGGGTTGTCACTATTGCCTTTTGTCTTTCCCTCCATCATCTGGACTTTGAGCTCCTTCAGGGCAGAGAACCTGTTTCAATCATCTGGTAGAGCGACCAACTATCCTGGTGTGTCCAGGATTGAGGGGTTTCCCAGGGCATGGGACTTTCAGCAACAAAAGCAAGACTGCCCCAGACAAATACCCTGTCAAGTTGGTCACCCTAGTGGGAAAAATAAATCTCCCAAACCCTTTAATATTCCCTGTGCTTGATATGTAGTAAGTGTTCAATAAGTGCTAGTTAAACTCTTACTAAAAATTGTAAACTTGTGTTGAATGTTTTTCCATTTGTGTATAGACAGACACCCCTTAGAGAACTGAAAGGCCTTCTAAAGCAAAGAATTAATATGGTGTGTTTTTTTTTAATAACTTAACAGTTGACCAGAGGCTACTATAATTGGGATCCCCTTCCCAGACATCTATCTTTTGTTCCTGTCAATAGAACTTTATTCTCCTCCCCTTGGCCCTACCCCCATCATTCCACCTGCTCCTGGTGACTTAGGGGGCCCTGGCCATTGCTCAGGTCCACTTGGCTACCCCTGGCCACAGGTGACACCTAGTTGCAATGCAGTTGTGTGTTTGAGGAGTAGGAGTGGAGCTAGAAGGGAGATATGGGAGAGACTGGCTGAAGTTAAACGTAAGAAAGAAAAATTCCTCGATCTGTTACTGGCTTCATCCAAAAAGAAAACATGTATATACATAATTTATATATATCAGTATGTGTGGTGACTTTGTTCTGTGAGCCCAGCTCTGAAACTTTCGCACAACAGGGGCAATCCCACGGTGATAATAGATGATCGTTATTATGTTTTAATATCTTTACTTGGCAAAATAAAAAGTAGACAACCCAACGTTGATCACCAAAATGTTTTTGGTTTTATTTGTTTTGCTATTTTACTAATTGGCAAAAAGCAGCAAGTCAAGGAACTACTTTATCGCGCACAGTAGAGAGAAAGGGAACAGAGGAGCGATGTAAGAGAGGCTAGTCACAACTTGGAGTCTCCACGCCGCCTCCTTCTGCTGGTTGAATGGGAGCCCAAGGATTCTGCCCAGGTGCTAACCAGGCAGGTACTCAACGTAAAAGGGCTGTACTGTTAAGCGTAGGTGCATTTGCTATAATTACTGAATGATCCTCTCTTTCTAATTCCAAGTTGTAACAGGTTAGACTCGCTCCACCAGTTCTAAAGCAATGATTTTCAAACTTCAATGTGCATCAGAAATGCCTGAAAAATGAGTTAAACTCTGGAGTCTGGGGCCGCTCCCAGAGGCTTTGAGCCAGTCCATGCAGGGCATTCTTAAGCCCCGTGAGAATTGCTGATGCGGGCTGTCAGTCCTCAGGCCAGGCCGACATTGCAAACACCCGTACTGAGCATTCTGCTCTCTTATTTATCCCAAGACTCACTCACTCCAAGCCACCATCCCAGCCTCTGTCCTGGTATTGCATCTGCTTTCACATATGTGCCATTCTCCGAAGTCTATACCCTTTTTTTTCTTGAAACCTTAGTAATGAAAAGGTTCTAATGGGCCTTGGTGGATGCGCCCCCTGAATCAAAGTCAGGTCTCATTTAGGGTTTTGGCAGCCTAGTTAGATGTCACACGTATCATGATTGTCTCTAGGTCCTGAGACAAAGTAGCATGGGTTGTACTGCCCCTCCCCCCCTTTCCAATCCACCTCCAATGAGAGGCGACTGCTTTCCCTCAGTGCCACTGATACTGTGTGAAATGCAATAGTGTTCTGCTTCTTGGAGCGTGAGCTGACAAGTTTGATCATGACCAACTATCTGAATCCAGTACCCCAGGTCTCCAGATGCCACAGGAAAGAAGATGTGCCTAAGAGGAGCTACCTACTCTGGTGGATTTAGAAAAAGCAGAAAAAGAAGTTAATGTGGAAACTGGCTCCTGTATTAAAATCACTAATTTCACTGACTTCACCTTCAGCCTCCACCCATGACATTTCTCCCTTTCCATGTTTTCATCACCACCAAGTGCTGCTGTCAGATTTCAATCATCTCTTTGCAAAACTCCTGACCAATATTCATGAAAATAGCTCAAAAAAAATGGAAAGTAACCTTTGGGGGTGCTCTGTCAGCCTGTATGCTGCTGATTATCTAGAATCGTAAAGACTTTTGAAAAGACTTTGCAGGAGGAAAAAGCTCTCTCAGAGGCTGATTTACCAAAGGCCAGCTAGGGCCCAACCTCACTCCTCACAGATTTGTGTTTACAGAGGACTGAATTTTAGGGACCTCAGAACAAAGCCTAGATTTGGTAAATTTAGGGAGGGAAGGTGAAGCAAAGAATTTCTTTGTTTCACACACAGAGTAATTGAAAAGGGAGTCATGTGAGTGAGGAGGGTAAAGAAAGGGTGTTCATTTCTGTATTGAAAGAACAGAAAGGAACCATTTTTTGCTTTTTAATTTTTTTGGGGGGTGTGTGTGTGCAAAGCAGATGGACTGTTGATTGACAATAAGTAAATCCTTGAATAAATGCATCTCTACCTCTGGGGGTGGGGGTGATGAATGGAGTGGGGGATATGTGGGAAGTGGCTTGTGCATATGGAACAGATAACTTTTTAAGGAAAGGGAGATTAAAAGCAAGAACCTCATGGTATCTAATAACTGTGGCATTTTATTCTTGCCTCACATGGATTATTGGGGATTATCTGCTTAAAGCAAGAGCTCAGTTTCGTGTTACTATTTGACTCACTCTTCCTGTCCTCTCATTTAAAACCTTCTGTCTCTTCCATGGTTCTCATTTGGTTAACAACAGACCGGTCTGGAGTGTGAAAGAAGTGTTCCTGATAAATGGAAGGATCTACACAACCAACCTTCTCTAAATAACAGGAATGGGCTTTCCTGTCAAATTCGACCTTTATGAAACCATAAAGCCCAATGAAAAGGATTAAACAGTAGATACAACTGCAGGGCCTACAGAGCCGAGCTGCTGAAGCTGTGGAGCCCGTGGGAGGCGGAAGGAGGCTCCCACTCAGGCCTGCTCAGGCCAGCGCCCGCGGCAGGGCCCCACGTGATCCTGCCGGCTTTCTAGGACTTCTTCCGAATCTGGCGAATGATATCGCTTTGCCTCAAATATTACCAATCACCGGAGGGAGAAGCTATCTTTCAAAAAGAAAAGTCTTTCCGTGGGCTTTGTGGAGCCAGGACACGCAGTGCTAAACTGCTAAACTGAAGTCCAACAGAGGGAAGGTTTAGTCTCCCAAGAGTTTTAGTCTGGGATGATAAGACATTTGGGATAATCTGAAAAGGTGGTGAAAAAGATCACAAGGGTCTCAGGAATGACATGAATCTCATGAAAAGAGCAATGATAGATTTGGGAGCCAATTTCAAAGTGTGGATTCCAGTCCTGGTCCAGTTACTTGTTGATAGTTTGACCTGGGACAAAGTAAATTCATTCAATCTCAGTATCTTGGTTTGTTTTATTGCTAGAGAGAGAGAGAGAGAGAAGGGGTGGGCCCAGAGCAGTCTCCATAGCTGTATGTCATCAGTTCTCAACATGGTTTCCTTCTGCACAGGTGGGCGGGGGGCCCGCAGGGTGGAAACCCAGCTGAGGGGCCTCTCGCATGGGAGGTGAGAACCTTCACCACCGAGCCATCCTGGCAGTTCATAGGGGGACAGTTTGGTGGAACCTGCTAACATCAAGGACCTTCCTTGACAAACACATTGGCAAGGCCTGCCAGCAATCAGGGCCGCCGTGCCAGGCGGTGACCATAACGCGCCCCTGACCCGAATTACTTCCCCTGCAGGGAAACTGCCTCATAATCTCCGTCCAGGTTCAGCTGGAAACAAGCGAAGGTGGGTCCCCAGTGAGTCTGTGGTCAGAAGGTAAAGAGCTGGTCAAGAGGCAGCAGCAGAGGAGGCAGTGGGGGACGGGGAGAGTGTGGGACCCCAGAGGAGGCAGGGATATTAAATTGGGGAGGAACCCAGGTCAAGAGGCGAGACAATAGAGAGGGCGTACATGTTGAGTTAGAGGCAGAGTGAACTCAGGAGGGGAGGCACCTACAGGCATCCCCAGTAATCTTATGACAAGGGTGACTTGAAGCTATGTTTACATAGTACTATGTATTGACAAAGTTAATTCATAAATGCAGACCTGCAAAATTGAGGCCGCCCCAGTGGCCTGGCCCTCGTTGCAAGTGTCCACTTAAGTCAGCCTGTACTTGTGGGAAACACCTCGCTGTCAAGAGAACCTAAGAGACACCAGCGCAGTCCTCCAACTCAGCTGTCGCGAGCCCACCGTCCCTGGAACAGGACCCCCTGGCCTCACCAGGAAATCTCGGGGCCTCCCAGCCACGCACACCCTGTTTCTCGGTTGCCTCTTCTCCTCGCTCTCACCCAGAATCCCTCGGGAACCGTGCTCCACTGCGTGTGAGGTACTGTCCTCCCCAAACCCACAGATGGGTTTCCCTTGGAATGATGGATAGTAAACTCGTCACGACATTGTTACTGTTTTGTCATTTGACATTGTAAAAATGGGGCAATGTCAGTTAGACCTAAAACGAGTGATGAAAGAAGGAATGATGACGTTGAAGGAGGTAAAGTGGCTGAAGCTCGTGTTCCCTGAACTTTCCCTGCAAAGAAGGAGCAAGGCGACCAGGCACAGTGATTGCTGAGACCTAGAGACTTGGGGAAAGGAGCCAGTCTAGTCGGGGGGGGGGGGGGGGGGGGGGGGGGGGGGCAGAGGATGGGGCCGTAAACACCTGGAGAAGTTTAGCCTGGGAATATGGATTTTTTCAAAGTTTCCCCCGAGGATTTTGCTTGGAAGCTCCCCGGTTAGTGGTGTTGTGTTTTGCATAACAGTGAGCCAGCACAGCCATCTGCCCTCTGAGTCCTTCCCCCATTGTTATGTAAAGGCCGTGTCAGGGCTCACAGATTTGCTTCTGCAGGGACGTTAACAAGGCGCCATTCAAAAGACCAATAAAAATGTTTCAGACCTGAAAAAAGATCGGCTGTAAAGTAGAATAGAAAAATTTGCAAAATTAAAATTCACAAATGTTTAAGTGCCTGCAAAACTTAACTTCATGGCAACTACTCAAATATAACTCAGCTCCTAGTTTGTTACACCTCAATTATAGCCAAATACTGAAACTCTTTCTCGGTTACTTTTATAACGGGAATATAATACTAGTACTTTCACAGAGGTGTTTTTAAATCCTCACTGACATTGGTGGGAATAAATGTGATGTTATATGGAAAGCACTGTACAAGGGCCCCAGTACACAGTATCCCAGTATGTTGTTATGAATGTGTTGTTAATGCTAATGAAGATGACAATACAAGGATGATGAAAGCGTACTTTTTTTCTATGTCATAGACTGAACAACTCTCAGTCTACTAAGCATTTAGGGGGCTGATATTCCTCTCTCTAACCTACAGTGGTGTGTCAGTCCCAAGACAAACCATTGCTCTCTATAGTCTCCCACATGTATTTCCTGGTATGACTGATAAGGATGGGGAATGATGTTTTCAAATCATAAAATGTGCCAAGAACGTCACATCTACAATCTCCTTTACCCCTGTTGCTACCCTCCCAGGTAGGCAGCAAAAGCATAGCAAGGCAATGAGAGCCCTGGAGGAGTCGGCCTCTATTTTCACACTAGCCCTGTGACTTCCAAGTCTTTATACCTTTTTAGGTTCAGTTTGCTCACTAGGGAACTGGGAGAGCATTCCTGCTTTAAATGCTAAACCATCATGCCCACATATACATATCTGATCAGTTCTTATTTGGGGAGATAGGGAAGGCCACACTGACAGAAATGACCCGACATGTACAAAATCTCCCCGCTTAACAAGAGGGAGAGGCAGGACAGGAAATTGGGTCAGCGTGCCTTCCCTCACACAGCACAGCTTCCTGAACCACTAACATTCCCTGCAGGCCTTTCATGGCAGAGGCAAAGTAAGGGAAGACTCAGGTCACACCGACCCCTGTGGTCAGGGTTTTGTAAAGCAGACTTGGCCAACAGATCACTGCATCCGGGCCCCATAGGTCAGGCCATCACCTCTCTGCGGGAAATGTGGCTTCCTGGATCAGCCTCCGTGCCAGGCCAAAGCCCTCTGTGGGTATTTAACTCTTCGCTCCCTTCCCATTTATACTAGGGTTGTGAGGTGCAGCGGGACCTACGGTCCCTCCTGATGGCCTCGCAGCCATTATGAACGAGTTGGATAATTGATTTCTGCTTGAATTCGAGCTAACAAAAGCGATCATTTCTTGAGTGTTTTGTATGGATACTTAACCCACACATCATCTCATTCAGTTTTTCACTACAGCCCTATGAGGATGTAGGTGCTATTATCCCTGTCCTTCAGGTGAGACCATTTTAGGCCCTTAGAAGATTAGTTCACACTTCCAAAGTCGTGCAACTAGGTAGGCTGTCCGAGAAGACAGTGCTCTTAATCACCCCAGTGTTTCTCCAGAAATGGCTTGTAGACCACATATATGAAAACTACCTGATGTCTTTTCCCTCCCCCAACCTATTGGGACAGCTGAGGGGGTGGGCAAAGTGGGAGCCCAGGAATCTGCATTTCAGTAAGGTCCACAGTGGATTCCCATGGATACCCAAATTTGAAAACCATAGCCACCCCCCCACCCCCCACCCCCCACCTTCTGCTGCATTCTGTCAAAAGACAGGCAAGGAAGGGAACAGTGTGACCTACAGTACTGACCGAATCTTTGGCATCATTGTGGAAAACAAAAGCCAAGTCCCTTCTCCCGCACCATTTGTTGAATAACCTACACAGTTTCTTTGTAGTGGGTCTGAGTGGGATGCAGGCCTACACATCCCGTCCCTGTCTTTCCAGCAGCATTTTCCACAGAGATAATGCCGGCTCAGGGAGCCTCCTGTCCCAGCTCTCAGTTTAGATAGCACCACTCTTATCTTGAGATAAGGTTTTTTGTCTGTGTGCTGACAGAATGCCACAGAGCATTGTTTTGATTTTTATTATCTCCTGTTTAGGCCCTCCATGCCCTCTTGTTTAAAACCTACTGATGGAGTCCGCTTGGCTGACATTCAGATGAATCACTCACAGCTTTGCCATTCTACCTCTAGTTTTATCTCTGTCTCTATTTCTATCTCTCTCCTTTCAGCTTCTGATGTTTCCCAACTTGCAAAATATTTGCGTCCAATATTGTACTTGGGGTTTATTTAAGCCGGTTGGAGGGACAAGAGGCTCTGTCATCAAGATGCACAATCTTGTTGGCTGTGCTTCTGAAAATCCTTGAACAGGGATTTCATGCAGCTAACATTGTACACGATGGTGAGAGAGAAACTACTTTCCCCCTAAAATCGGGAGCAAGGCAAGAGTGTTTCTTCTTACCCCTTCTGTGAGGCAAATAAATAACTGCATTGAGGTTGGAAAGGAATAGCGAGGACTGTCTTCATCCACAGATGACACAATATTGTATGTAGAAAATTCCAAAGAATCTACCACAAACTGCTAGAACTAATAAACAGGTTGAGTTAGGTCACATGATATAAGAAACATGCCCATTATTATTATTCTACTACAGCTAACAAAACAACCACACACTAAAACCTTTTCAACTCTCTGAGCATTTGTTTTGTCATTACATCATTAAATATTTTTAAAAGACTAATATATTAGATGCTGTGGTAGAGATGGTGACAGAGTGCTGGGGGAGAACTCAAGAGGAGCACCACCCAGTGAAGACAAACTTCAGAGTTTGAGGGCACAGTCTCTAAGACTGACATCGTCAACTTTGAGTTTGAGGGTTTCCCAAATCACCCTCAAGTTCTATAGTTCCTTAGAGTGACTCAGAACTCACAGAAAGCTATTGTTTTCATGGTTACAATTTAATGACAAAGAAAGGATGTCAGTAAAAATCAAGCAAAAGAAAGGACACATAGGGCAGGGTCGGAGAAGGTTTCAAGTGTGAAGCTTCCACTGGTCCTTCCCCTTGGGGTCAAGATGTGTTATTCTGCCAGTTCAATATATGACAATGCACATGGAGTACATCTTGCCAACCAGGGAAGTTCACCTAAGCTTCAGAGTCTAGAGTTTTCATCCAGAGTAATATGCTTCATTGCAAAGGTGTGATTGATTGATTGGTTGGTTGGTTGATTGATTGCCATGTAGGTGAGCCAGTCTCTAGGTCCAATGATACCTCATGGTCCAAAGCCCTGACCCTAAGTTATATGGTTGGTCTTTCTTGTGTGACCAGCCCCTACCCTAAGATTGTCAGATGTGGTCAGCATTGCACCAAAATCTGACATAGGCAGCTCCTACCCTACACAGAGGCACACCCATGATGCAGTGCCTCCCAGGAGATGAGGGCAAAACCCAGACCTTCTCTTGGGATGGAGCCAACTTCTTTAATACACAGGACCTAACCCAGATTTGGGAATCAATTACGGTTTATAGTTAGGATTAAGAATCTTATTAAAGTCTGTGGAAGAATCTGGCAAAAGCCACACTGGATTGGTTTGTTACTATTATTTTACATGTTTTAAAAGAATCATATTTTTGTATATTTAAATATTAATGAAAATTATATTTACCCTTCGACACTGGCCCTCTCTTTCTTCTTTTCCTGTTGCCTCCTTATGAATATTTTATGTTTCCCTAAAATAAGGTTTTTAAGGGTTATAAGAAAAAATGAACTGAAGGTTAAATTCATACATTATACTGGGAAGAAAGTTAAAGAATGGCCAAAATAAGGTTTGAAAGTTTATCTGTTTTTAGTAATCTATGCTTTAGTTGAGATTGCTGTAGAAATTGAGAAATGTCCAAGATTGGTTTTTGTAAATGCTTAAATTTACCTGATTTTTTTTTTTATACAAGATAGGCATTTAGCAAAAGAAGTTTCCAAATAATTCTTCATTTTAGCAATAGTAGGCAAGGAAAGAAGATTTAATCCTTGAACTATTTACTTAGCTGAACAGAAATACCCTTTCTTGAAACAATGGATATGCAAGATTTAGCCATAAAAGGGTTAGGGTAGAATAAAAATCTTCTCAGTTATAGTTGGAATCTGAGAAAATCTTTCAAGAAAATTAAACACTTGATCAAAAAGAGGAAAGGGTTATTGGTGAGAGCTGAGATTAAACAGCAGAGTTGCCTGAGAAGAGGCCTCAATTATAAGAAGCAGGCAGTTAATAATATCCTCTCAGAGACCTGCTTTTCCTCAAGACATCTCTTTGGGGAAATGCAATGGTTTCATTTTCTTATTGCAAATATAGAAAAAAGTGCCTTACCTTTGAATATTGTGAAGAAAAGTTTAAAACTAAAATAAATAAATAAATCAGAACCAACGAGGAATAATTTAGAAGTATGTTTTCAGTATAATCTGAGAGGCAGACAGTACTACCCCCAGTTGGGGTCTAAGACATTTTCAAAGTATACTTCCATTAAATTTTATTTTGGGGGAAGCTGGGATGGCTCAGTGAGTTGAGCACTCACTTTGCAGCTCCGGGGTCTGAGGATTGAGTCAAGGCCCCGGCCCATGTGGACCCATATGCTGAAATGGGGAGTGCTTCCCCTGTGGGAGGCCCCTGGTTTGGCTCCCACACTGCTCTGTTTAGCTCCATGCCCACCTGTGTGGAATGAAACTATGTTGCAAACTAATGATGTATGGCTGTGGAGACTGCTCTGGGCCTTCCCCCTTTTCTTTGTCTCTCTGTCTCTATGAAAACAATTCAATACATCTTAAAAAAATTTTTTTAGGGGAAGCTGGGCTGGCTCAGTGGGTTAGGTGCTCACTTTGCAGCCCCGGGGACCCAGGATCAAATCCCGGGCCTGGCCGCTGCAGAACCATATGCTGAACTGGGAGCTCCCCCAGTTCAGTTCTCTCTCTGTCTCTGTCTGTGTATCTCTTCTCTGTATCTCTCTCTCTCTCTCTCTCTCTCTCTCTCTCTGTCAAAAATAAATAAATAAAAAAAAATTAAAAAAAAAAAAAATTTTAATTTTATTTTGTAAACTGAACTATAGAAACAAACCAAAAGCAAATAATAGTGATTCACACTTCCTGTACTAATGTAAGCAAATCTATCGTTTGAGCACTTTGGCTCATAAGAACATACAAATCCTTAAAATGAGTCGGTTATTTGAATCCTGGCGTTTTTTGGAACTCATCACATGGCCCTGATGAAAAAGAACCACTTTCCCATGCTATATTTCTGTACTGGAAAGAATGAGAATAATTTACAGTCACACTATTACTATCATCACCACCTACCATCATCATCACCACAACTGCCGTACATTAAGAGCCAACTATGTGCAGGCATTATTCCATATACTTTTTT
>PVKE010025862.1:0-22717 GCA_004027555.1 Craseonycteris thonglongyai | reverse complement strand
TGGTTAGATGAACATGGTACTAGCATGGGACAGACATATAGATAAATCAAACAGAGTTGAGAATGAAGAAATAAACCCTATCATTGATGGTCCACTGACTTTAAACAAAGAGGTCAAGCCAGTTCAATGAGGAAAAACTAGTTTTTTCAACAAATGGTGCTGGGCCAACTGGATTTCCACATGCAAAAGAATGAATTTGAACCACCACTTCACACCACACATAAAAAGTAACTTAAAATAGATCATAGGTATAAGAGCAAAAACTATAGAACTCTTCGAAGAAAACACAAGAGTAAGGCTTTATGATCTTAGCTTAGGCAATCACTTCTTAGCTACAATATCAAAATCCCACAATAAAAGATTGATTAATAGGCCGTCATTAAAACTAAAAACATTTGTGCTTCAAAGGATACTATCAAGAATATGAAAAGACAACCCACAGGAAGGGAGAAAAATATTTGCAAATCATATATGTGATAAGGGATCCATATGCAGTACTTATAAAGAACTCCTACAACTCAATAACAAAAAGACAACCCAATTTCAAAATGGGGAAAGAGGGGATGCCAGGATGGCTCAGTGGGTTGAGTGCTAGTTTCTAGCCCCAAGGTTCAAGAATCTAATCCCGGCCCCAGCCAGTGCGGACCCAGATGCTGAGCTGGGGTGTGTCCCTCGTTTGGTTCTCACTGGGGCATGCTTCCCATGTAGGAGGCTCCCAGCTCACAAGGGCATGCCTCCCACGCAGGAAGCCCCCAGTCCTATTCCTACCCCACACTGCTACGCGCCCACCTGTAGAATAAAACCATATTGAAAACTAATTTACAACCATGAAGATTGCTCTTGGCTCTCCCCACTTCTCTCTGTCTCTGTGTGTGTGTGTGTGTGTGTGTGTGTGTGTGTCTCGTCTCTCTCTCTCTGTGTCAAAAACAACAAAAATAACAATAATAAAATAAAAAATAAAAATGGGGAAAGAATCTGAACAGACATGTCTTTAAAGAAGATACATAAATCCAATCAACACAGGAAAGATGTTCAACATCCTTAGTCTTCATAGACATGCAAATTGAGATCACAATGAACTAACACTTCAGATCTATTAGGATGGCTATAATAAAAAAGATGGACAATAAAAAGTGTCATTGCTATATTGTTATTGCTATTAAGACATGGAGAAATTGGAAAACTTACATATTGCTAGTGGGAATGTAAAATGGAGGCCAATGATGGTTTCTAAAAATGTTAAACATTTAGTTACCGATGACCCAAAAATTCCATTCTTAGGTCTTACACCCAAGATAAAGGAAAACATATGTTCGCACAAAAACTTGTACATGAATATTGATAGCAGCATAATTTATAATAGCCAACAAATAGAAACAAACCAAATGTCTATCAACTCATGAATGAATAAACAAAATGTGGTATATCCATATATCGTGATATTATTCAGTCATAGAAAGAATGAAGTACTGGTACGTGCTACAACATGGGTGAATCTTAAAACTATTGTGCTAAGTGAAAGAAACCAATTACAAAGATGACATATTGTAGGAAGCTATTCATATGAAGTATCCAGAATAGGCAAATCTACAGAAAGTAGATTAATGGTTGCATAGGAGTAGGGGGTGATGGTGGAGGTGGGCGAAGAGTGATTGTTAATGGATACAATGTTTCTTTGGGGGATGATTACAATGTTCTAAAATTAGATTATGGTGATTGCATAACCCTGTGGATATAGGAAAAGCCATTGATTTATATAGTTCATTTTTTCCAGTTATATTAGTCTCTTTTTATTCTTTTGGTCATCTCTTCCAGAGCTAAGTAATTCTGTTTGTAGGTGATGAAATATCTAAGGAATTTACTTCAAATTTTGGCTGTGCATGAGCATGGTTTTTCCCTTCACTTCGACTTTGATTTAAAACTTTTGATCCTTGTTTTTTTATATTCCAGTCCCAGAGGAGCTTTCACTGTAGAAGTTTTCTGAAGACAGTCTTAAGCTTTATAATAGTGGTCTTCTACTAGGCTGTAGCTTCCCCAGGAACACCACACAGGATGGATTTAAATATGTATTATAGTAAGGGGCATTCTCTCAAATGTATTTGTTTTATTTTTAAACAAACCTACATGGCATGTTTTTCACAAAAACGATGCTTTTGCTCCAAATAAATCAAAGTCAAAATAAACTAAGAACTTAAGGTAAGTCCTACCTGTCCTAGTCCTGCTGTGTGGATGACAAGCAGCAGCCAGTTACAATGATGACAGGGGATAGATCCAAACAGCCAACTTTGTGGACATTTTTCCATTTCTAGACCATCCTAAAAGAAAACCCTATGTGGGATCATATCATCCTCACGGTAGTCCAGCAGAGCAACCACGCCATCTGGATTTATGTTTTCACCAATAAAGAACCAGCAGCTTTTGAAATTACCAAGGACGTGCTTAACTTGTTCTGCAGCTCCTGTCAGAAAAAGTTTTACTCTTTCTGGTCTCTGTTCTTCAAGTTTCCTTTTGATTGATTTCATGTACTCGTTGACGTACTTCTTATAGGCTTCTTTGGTGAAGCTTGTTTTCTGCAAATGGTGGTTCCCGACAATGTCAACATCCATGACTACTGTGCTTTCGGTATCTTTGCTCTCAGGGCTTTCAGCAGAGGTATGTCCACCAATGAGCGAGTCATTATGTTACCCTCTGTCCTAGTGACCACCTTCCTCTCCACTTACAGACACAGCCAGTCCGTGATCTCCCGGATCTTGTATGTAGACGTTGGAAAGCATCTCATCAGGGCTGATGAGGTCCTTATAGATGATCATGATGGCAGCTGGAGGAAGAGACAGTGGTGGCACTGACTTAGCAGGATATGGGAACCAGTGCCATGTAGCTGAAGCAGCTCTCTGAGGGAGGGAGAAGTGGGCTGAAAAGTGATTTAAATGGGTGAACTTTATGGGATGTAAATTATATCTTGATAATGCTGTTAAATTTAAAAAAGTCCTGCTTTGTTTAGTAGTAAGAAATTTTTCTGAAATATAAGAACATAGTTGTCTTAATTCTTCCCTAGGATTTTGGTGGTAATGTTTTATATACAGTGAATATCATCAAAGGCAATCCCAAATAAATGACTAGTGCTAAAAAGAGACCCTTTGTATGCTCATCTGCAGCTGGTCATGGAGGTAAATTTTTAGTGTCAGGTTGATCTCTTTCCATCCAGTATACTTTAATTTGCTTTGGCTGCTTCCCCAAATGACCACCTCTCAACTGCCCCTTCTCCCCCCATTAAAAATAGGACCACATAATTATTTGTTCAATGTGTGCATTTTACAAGGGCTGTCCAGAAAGTATCTAGCCATGTACTATGAAAAATAGAGGCATTTATAGGTGGATTTATTCCAGACACATCATGTACACATCAGAATGAAAGTAGGTTAAAGATCTGTCCCATAGATTAGAGCTGTTTATACTACACCTCATTACTTCTTAGAGTTACAAGTCTTTAGTAGTAAGTTAGTTATGCAAATCAAAATGTAAACTTCTAGTATTTTTATACTTTTTTTGGTGGAACTTATCCAGACCTGTTTATAAGACCTTTTTCTATTTGCGGTGTACTAAGAAAGCTGCATAGGACTAAAAGTAAAAACAAAAGATCTCATAGGACTGAAAATGGATGATCTCTTATGGCAACTTCAAAAAAAGAAGAATATTTTGACTCAACAAATTTTTAATCTTGGGACAACTTCTTGTTATCAATAAATGTTATATTCTTGAAACATCTTTCTCATTAGCCAGAATGTCACATCCTACTCTCAGAAATGCTGACCAGTTAAAATTTAACCTGAATAGAACATGATTTAAAATCTGCCATTAAAATATATAGCATGCATTTTGAATAAAAAAACAAATCACTTACATATGATTTTTAGGATTACTAGTACATCTTGCTTATTAATATATTGTAAAAGATTACCTTTTCTCTCACTGCACATTCATGTCTCTGTTCCACTCATTTTCATTCAGTCCCACAATTTCCCCCCCCAAGAATCCAGAAATCTTCACAGAAATATCTTGTTTTCCTTCAAATAAATATCAAGACAGTGAAGTGATCCTAAATTCCATGCCACCAAAGGCTTCAAATATACATAAACTTTTTAAAAGGTGTCAAAATTCACTAGTAAGGAGAAAAAAGTTCAATGAAAGTTTTTGAGTAGCATTTTTTGTTTGTTTGTTTGTTTCAGAATATTAAGGGGATACAGGGATAGCTCAGCTGTTTGAGCACTTGCCTAGCAATCTCAAGATCTGGAGTTTAATTCCTGCACATGGTCTATGCAAACCCCATATGCTAAACTGCAGCACAACTGGTAACTACTGAGTGGGCTTTGGTTCCGTTCTCCTTTATGTGGCCCCACATCCACTTGCGTGGAATGAAACCACATTAACTAATGATGTACAATTATGGAGAATGCTCTGACATCTGCTCTCTCTCACATCTCTCAAATAATGAGATAAATCTTAAAAAAATACTAAACCATTTTAACATTATCCACAACACAGTACTTACATACTGAGAGAAAAGTTCTTTATCGCTTCAGAAATTACTGGTATAAATTTACATCCCTTGTCTGAAACCCATTTGACCTGACATATTACAGAATTCAGAACTTTTAGTAGAAATGTATGTCTGCCATATATTATGCAACATCTCCAGCAAGGGCTGGAGCTACACTGTAATCAAAACATTAATATTTCTACAGAGAACTTATGAGAATATTCACACCAAGTGAATAATCAGTTATACATAGCGTCAGTTCCATTCAGGTCAGTTTTTACTACCAAGGGAGTTAGGATTGGGTTTTGTAATGACATGTTAATTTGAAATCTAGTTCTTTATATTTGATTTAGTTCAGAGCCACTGTAAACTATTGGTTATTTTTCCTTTCACACACACAAAATATATGGACAGAGTGTTTTTATTTCAGCAGGTAAATGTAAAAAGATTAACCTGAGAAACTAAGTTAAATACATTATGATCTTCCTCTATGAATTTGATTAGCTCCACTCCGGTTAAAAACTCTGTTTCTTGGTCGGATAGTAAAAGACATCAGGCAGTGTGTGCATCTCTGCCGGCTTCAAGGGCCTTCAAGGACAACAAGAGGACCTGTGGTAGGGAGGCCTGGGATGGCATCGAATGAGTGCTGCAGCATGTCCACGCTGGGCAAACTTCAGCCTCAGTGGATGAAGGGAAAGAGAGGTCAAGCAGGTACCAGTGTGGTCACTGTTCTCTTGCCAGGACACAGGGTGAACAATAAGATTCCTTTATAAGGCGTTGGTATAATGTCTTGCTTGGGGGGGGGGGCAGGGGGGGTGCTGCAAAAAAAAAAAGAAAAGAAAAGAAAAAGACTGCCCTGGGAAGGAGGAGTGACTGGTAAACCGGTGCTGGGACCAGAAAAGGTGGGTAAACGTCGCCGAGTCTTGCACGGGTTGGGTAAAAATGGGTCTGAGCCAGCGTTCTCGCTTCCATCCAGGAGGGTTCAGGACGCGCGTGGGCGGAGCGCAGCCATGTCCGGGGCCTGGGCGCTGCGCTCCACCTGCAGCAAGTGGTTAACTGCTGCCTCGCAGGGCGTGGACATGTCGTTCCCCCGGCGAGCCTTCCCCAGGCCCGCGACCGGAATCGAGCGCCGGCCCGTGACAGGCGGGGCCGGGTCCCAACAGCGCGCAACTCCGCCCCGCCCCGGCTTCAAGTACGGGGCGGGACCCTCACGACTTCCACCCAACCCCGGCTCCCCGATGCCCGCCGGGCGGGACCCTCGCGGCTTTCCGTCCAATTCCCCGCGCCTCCGCGGCCTTAAGAGCGCGGGCGGGCGCGGCTGCGGCTCGGTAACTGAGCGGACGAAGCGCGGTGCTTGAGGCCGAGCAGGCTCGCGGCGGCGGCGCTCCCTCCCTCCCCGAGCCCGTGGCGGGTGAGGAAAGCGGAGAACAGAGTGAAAAAGTTTAGAACAGAGTGAAATGGGTGCCCGGACTCTGGCGAGGGCGGCGTGTCCACAGGCATCTTGCCTGCGGTAGTTGGAGAGGTACCACTGAGCGGGTCCGTCCTGGTGCTTGGTTGGATTACTTTCACTTGGTGTCCTCTCAAGTGCACAGGGCAGCCCTTGGGTGGGTGGGAGGAGTCTCCAAGCGCTTGGCACCCTCTGCGCCCCCAGTGAGCCAACCTTTGAACTTGTCCGCCCCAGATATGGGGGCACCGGCGGGTTCGTTGTATCCGTGGACTGATCATAGAAGGGAATGCGGTTGTCCCGAACCTAGTTATTAATCCTATAGTAATTTTTATCCAGCTTTCTAGCAGATGGATTTTCTGCTTGTGTTTGCTGTGATGTCCCCAAAATTTGAGTCTTGGGACCTCCCAACCTCTAGATTGCCTGTCTTCCACTTTCTTTTGTTAATTTTTCACCAGGTTTTGTTAATCTCCCCCTCCCCCAGCAATTAATTAAGCTTGTTTCTTCCTTCCCCCAGTTACCAGCCTAGTTCAGACCCCTGTAATCTCACAACAGAATTATTGCAACAGACACCTGGCAGTCCTAAACAGTTCATCTGTTTACTGGTATGTGACAATCTTACTTTTTTTAACTTATTGTACCTGATTCTCTTCCACTTTGACTTCACGTTTTATTGCTCCTAGGAAGCCCACTATAATTAAACTCAGCGTCATTATTATCTTAACGCATATATAGGTACTTTGGATTTATATTTAATGTCTATGGTTGGGAATTCAAAACAATCCATGAAAGAATCTGATATTTCATATTTTTAATGTGTGCTTCTTGGTTTATTAGGACTACGGGGAATATGGAATTGGTACCCTTGGTCTCAGTTTCCTAGAGTCTATTAAATGGCAAGGAGGTATACAAAGAATAGTGTGTCTTTTCTATGTATATGTATTAGTTTCCTGTTGCTGTCTTAACAGTTTATCACAAACTTAACAGTTAAAAAAACGAATTTATCACCTCAGCTTCTATAGATCAGCAGTCTGGGTAGGGTTAGCTGGGTACTCTGCTTAGTGTGTCAAAAAGTTGAATGAAAGGTTTCTGTAGTTCTGGGCTCTTTTCTAGGGGCTCTTGAGGGAGAATCCACCTCCAGGCTCATTGAAGCTGTTGGCAGAATTCATTTCCAGGCAGTGGTAGGACAGAAGGCCCTGTTTCCTTACTGGTTGTTAGCTGGGGCCTCTCTCAGCTCCATAAGACCACCTGCATCTTCAAAGCCAGATGGCAGCTCCAATCCTTTTAATGTCCCCCACTCAACTGTCACCAGCTGAAGAAAGCTTTCTGTTCCTAAAGGCTCTAGTGATTAGATTAGGCCCATCTGGATAATCTCCCAATTCTGAGGTCAGTTGTGCTGTGCAAAATAACACTATTATAGCCATTGAAGTGGTAATTTCATATTCACAGGTTCTGGGTATTAGAGGTGGTGGTGGGATCATGTGGGCCATTCATAGAAATCTGTTTAGCATAATTTGGTTGTTTCAACTAGATTGCTTTTATAATGTTCTTTGTAAGCATTTTAAAAAGTCCTAGCAATAACTCTGATTACATATGTGATTATCCTCTCTACCAATAAGGAAATTCAGTTAAAGTTAGTTGCCCAGGGGTGATGGAGCCTGCCGTCAGTGTCGAACAGTCCTGGAGCAAGGTGTGAGGATTAAAGAAAACCAAAGAGCATGGGATTGGGAGGGCTGTCACCATGCAATCATATTCCAGCCCCGAGTTTATTTTTACAGCTTCTTTTATAGTAAAAGAGTACGTGCACAGCTACATGGCTACAGAGTAAAAGTTAACTTGACACAAAACAGAGATTATTTTTCTCAGGACTAAGCAGAGATATTACGTCTACAGAGCAATTGTTTATTTCATTGCAAAACAGCAATAATTGGGTGACTAAATGGTCAGAGCATTCTTGGGAGAAGTACTGGTACACTAAAGATAAATAATAAACCATATTAAATCCAAGTCTTGAAGGTCAGTGGAGTTTTGCCTATTTCCAAGGCCCCAGAGTTAGTTGTGCCTCAGCCAAGCAGAAACATTTTAGTACCCTCTCGTAACTCCTTGAGGGAAAAGGGCAAGAGAAGAGAAATCCCTGTAGAAGAGTTGGGGGGATGAGGCTCTGTGCCTCATCTCTTATGCTCCCCATATATTATTTTGATGGCCCCTATGCGACTGTACCTGTTTTAGGTTGTTCCTCCCTGAGGAATCTTACCCGTCATTGACTAACCAGCCATCCTGCGGGGCCATACAAGGTGAGGGAATTTCTCAGACATATCTTTTCATTCTTGCCAGCTGACCTCAGCGGCCGGTGTTTTGTCTAACTCACCAGCCCGCTCCTGACACAGGGGCATGTGGCTAAAAAGTGGCAGATGGGTATTTAAACCCAGATCTACATTTCCATTAGGTCTCAAGCCATGTTTAAGAATGGTCAAAAGTGCAGCCAGTCAAAAGACAGGAGGAAGCTGAGAAACTATGAGATCTTTGTTGAACCTTATTTTTTGATTATTTTTTTATATTAGTGGTATAGACTAAGCTCTTTCCTAGCAAAGAAAAGCTCAAAATACAATGGCATGAATAAGATAAAAGGTTTTGTTTTTTTTTTCTATAAGATTTATTTTATTGTTTTTGACAGAGACAGAGACACAGAGAATCGGGAGGGCCCAGAGCAGTCTCCATAGTTTTACATCATCAGTTTTCAACATGGTTTCATTCCACACAGGTGGGCGGGGGCTGTGCAGGGCAGGCACTGGGCTGGGGGCCTCCCACATGGGAACCACGCTCCAGTTCAGCATATGGGTCCTCACAAGCTGAGGCTGGACTTTGATCCCCAGTCTCCTGGGCTGCAGAGCAAGCACTTAACCTGCTGAGCCATCCCAGTTTCCCCAAAAGGGTTTTTTTTAGAGGGAGGAGTCCAGGGCTGGTAGGAAGATTCTGACAACCTCAATACAGGATCTTTTGTTTTTATTGCACTTTGCTTTATTATGCTTCACAGATATTGCATCTCTCTTCCCTCCCTCACTTCCTCCTTTCCTCCCCTTCTTCCTTCCACAAATTGAAGGCAAGACTCTACACCAGCAAAAAGATTACTACTCTATTATACTTGTTTTATTGTGTTTCTGGGTTGAGGGTCCAACTACCTGCCACTTGTAAGCCAATAATGGAGAGATAAGGTTGGTGGAAAGAAAAGTGAGTTTATGCCATATGCGCATCTCAAAGACTGCCTTCTTCCTTATTAGGATGGCCACAATGTTTTATAGGCTGGTAGGTAGGGGAAAGAACAAAAAGGGAGAGTCACTCTCACAGCTTCAGGGCTGACAGTTGAGAAATCACCTCCTGGGATCTCCATGGTTGCTGTTATGCTAAATTAAGCAGTTGTGGTGTGTTATCAACAAAAACTGCTAGGGTGTTGTAACCATGGGACCTAGTCTCCTGAGAACTGAGAAATTATTCTTTCTAGGTTAGCACTTCACTGATTAATTGGATCAACAAGGTGTGTGTAGTCTTAAGAGAGGGAGCAAAACTGAATCATTAATTCAAATAGTGAGAGGGTAGGGGTGGATACATGGGGGTGGGAGAAACAAAGAGAAAACAGTTGGATAGAAGGTAGTGAAGAAAGCAAGCTAGGGGGTGAATCGAACTGTAAGCTAACTAAGTCTAGCTAAATCATTAATTTTCCAAGTTTCACCCTTATATTCCACCCGCATTGTATGTATATTTTATTTCTATAAAATCAGAGTAATGCATGAGGGAAGGATCAATAGCATGAGTTACTAATGTAGAGGGATAAGGGGTGAAGACCTCCCTAGTTGCTTCTTGCTGAAAATGGGTGTCAGCCCTTTCTAGAGGCACCAGAGTTTTTATTATTCTATTACAGTAGGGAGGGCGCTGTATATGCCATACCCAGCTGTCAGAGAGGCTATTGTCTTTAGCTATTACATTAGAAAGATTTCATAAAGATACTAGTTTTTCATTTTCCCCAGAGGAGCCTGGGGAAGAGAAGAGCCTAAAAGACTAAAGTAACAAATCCCAGCGTCGGGTTAGTCATCAGTACTTACTATTAGTCTTGGGAGATTGACTTGCTTGTGTGTTTGAAGAGGAGCTTAAGGTCTTCAGTTAGCTCATAGGAACAAGAGTAACAGTCTTTTTCTCTGGGGGAATCCTATGGAGATTTAAATGCAACAAGCTTGATTCCAGAGAAGTGGACCCAGCTACTGAGCCCCTGCAGCCCGGCAGCAGTTGGGGTGCTCAGGGACCTACAGAGGGTCCCCTTTCTCCAGGCTTTCAACAATATTTGGTCCCCTGGCTTTACAGGGCTGTAATGGGCGGAGGGGTCAGCCTGGGAGTGGGTGCCAATCCCATATTTCCTTGGTGTCTGTTGAACCTCTTTCAAATGAATGATATAGGACATAACAGAATTGAGGTCAGAATCTAAAGCAAAGTGCAGCAATTGGAGCCAGAGCTTAGAGATCCGACAAAAACTTTTCCCAGAGTCCTTTTTAAAAATCTAATTGGCTCATTTTATTTTTCCTTTAAGGTATAGGCCATTGGCAAGAAACAGGCTGAGAATGAGCTTAAATCTAGGGGCTCTATCTATTGCCACAACCAAGCAAGTTTCAGAAGAGATAGGTCCAGAGTGAGTGGCTCCTACAAGTATATTAATCAGAAAAATAAAAGGCTTACCTGCCATGTCAAGGGTCACCCGCAGTGGCCGTGGGGTGTGTGTGTGAGAGAGAGAGAAAGAGCATGAGCTAATAATGCAAGCACACCCCTGGGAAGCCTGGGCCCCATCAGGAGATCACAGCCATTTGCCTGGAAGGAGTTGGTTCCTGCTTCCTGCTCCTTTCAGAACAGGGGACCGTCCTTCAGTGCCCTTTTTGTTTGCGTAGGCATGGCTGTTTTGGAGGATTAGGGCATTCCTTACTCCAGTAATCTGGTGCTTTTATTATCTAAAGCAGGCTCCCTTACCTGGTGTTTCACTTCTGGGGTTCCCAGGTGGCCCTGAGGTGGCTTTGGCCTTGGACTGTCTATAACTATGGCTAAAAGTCTGACTTATCTCTGGTCTTGTCTCTGGTCTCGTTGTTCCTTTATTTCCTCATCTTCCCTGTCTTGGTTGTTAAAGACATTGAAACAAATTTCCTGGCTTTTTTTTTTTTTTTGGATCTGAGCCTTTTTATCAGGAATGTATTGGGGCCAGAGCCTTTATAACACCCTGCCAGGTTAGGGAAAACATCAGTTCCTTTACATTTGTCTATATCTGACATTGAGAAGGCAATATGAACCCTAGCAGTCCTGAAATATAGAAGTTTATAGTTTCCTTAAATAACCAAGGACGTAATTAAGACAGTATAAAATATAGAAAATTATTCTGATGCCACTGGCAAATCCACAAACACATTTTGCAACATTTAGAGGCATTAAGTTTTTTAGAATCATGTTTTCCATAAAGTACAAGACACATTTATCAATAGATCTTAATTTATCTTTTATCTTTTTTTTGTAACAAGAAACCAAAAGCAAGTGAACTCATACCTATCTAAGAATTAATATTTTAATATTTTATTTTGAAATATTTATTTATATATTTTAAACTTTTGCTTATTTTTGATGCTTTGAAAATTAAACATTTTATTTTTTTAATTTCAAGATTCTTTTTCTTGAAGCATAATTGACATATATTAATTTTAGGTGTACAACGTGATTTGATATTTGCATATATTATGAAATGATTGCTACGATAAGTTTAATTATTATCTATCATTAGACATACGAGAGCAGGTTGATAAATTCTGCCCCTACTATAATATTTTTTGTTACATTAGACATATTTGGATATAACTGGTTTTGTGTAGTAGCATGGTATCTCCTCTCCATCATTCTTGACCTTGCACACACAGATACTTAAATTTTTCAACCAGTGCACATCGAAATGGAAGAGTGTTTAGACGTTTGGTTCAAACAGTGAGCTATTTTGAAATATTTAGATACTTAATAATTTTTATCATTTAACTTAGCAAAACTCCAAGGTTTCAAGTTACCAAAAGAATTTAGGAAGCCATGTTTAAGCATGTATATATATCATATATATGTCTTACAACATTATTATTACTGAAGAGTTATCAATAACCTTTCATTTTAGTTGCACTTATTTTTAATAACCAGCAGATTTTAAAGTCAATTATTACCCTAGTTATTTTAACAAATATAACTTGTCTTTTAGACCTAGGTGAAACAAAACTTAAAACTTAAACCAGCCTTAGTACTAAAAAATCTTTTCAGATAGCGTGATCCTGAGAAGTATCAAGGTCAGTTTTTTTATTATTTACTTAAATTTATATACACAGTTATTTATTTATTTATTTTTCAATTAAACATTGTAAACTGGTAATACCACCTGGAGACAGAGACATAGTATTTGTAAAACGTAAGCACAGATATCAGTTATACATAAAAACAAATAATTGCAGCGGACCTAAGATTTTCTATTTGCCCCCAACAATATCAAAGAGGCTAGAACAAAAGGATGGAAGTCTGGCATGAAAGACTAGCTACTTGTTTTTAAAAGTGACCCCCCACCCCCACCCCTTTTTCAAATTACCTCAGCCTCAGGCAGTAGCAGCTGTGTTTACATTTCTGGCTATCTGCAAGACTGAAAATTACTGAGTCAGAAAAACATTACAAAACTTCTACTTTTGCCAAGTTTCTGAAAATGAAGTTGGGCACCAATTATAAGTGGACCAGTAGATGGATGGATTCCCCTGTTCTCTGAGCTATTAGTTTAGTTCCCTTCTTTTAAGACTCTATTGTATAATGTTATAAAAGCTTGCACGTAAGGAACTTCATTCTACTTCCCCAATCTTTAATAAAACAGTTCTAACTGTAAAATAGTATAATAGTTCAAAGGCCTGTTAAGGGGCCATCTCTCCTCAGAATCTAATACATCATTGGCTTATAACTATAGGTTGAACAGTAAACTGATATATGACCCAGAGTGCTTTTAGATGGTACTGACATAATATAGCCTCCCATCTGTAACATAAGACATAAAGAATAAGAAGTGGAGGAAACAAACTACTGATAAATAAGTTACAAATAAACCAAAGGCCAATGCGAGTATTCACAAAAAAACAAATTCTCAGTGAGTAGTGGGAGGTCAAAACCTGGTTTCCCACCAAAACTGGTAACACAAATTGGTTTCCATGAGACTCCGGTATAAAAGCCCAGATGGCATTAAAGCCCCAAATTAGTACCAGAGATTGGCCTCAAATGAGATCCCAAATTGTCTAAAGCCCCAACAGTGGAGACAGAGGATTTCCAGTGTGCTATCTGGTCTAACAAGTCCCAGGCTTACTAACCTAGGCTGGGGTTCTCAATCCTAATCACCCTTTTCCTTCCACCAGCATAAGCCTTTAAGGGTGGCCAGCGCCAGGAAGGGGCGTACCAGGACACACACCGGAGACAAAAGAACTCTCAGCAGCCAATGAGACAGTTGTCAGTCATGTCCCCAGAGCTAGCTTTCCATAAGCAGCTGTGACTTCAGACCAACTGTGGTAATGTATTCCTGCTCCCTCTCTGGGGAGTAAGTGAGAGGACTTAGCAGTTCTGAGTGAAGTCCTGCCACAGTGGCCAATTTTGTTAACTGGTTTGAGGTCTGGCTTCCTGCTCCTTTAAGCCAATAATTAGAGACAAAGTTGGTGAAAAGAAAAGCAGGTTTCTATCAAATGCCGGTATTTAAGGAAGACAGTGGACTGCCTTCTTCCTTCTTAGGAAGGCCAGCAAGTTTTATAGGTAAGCATGGGGAAGAACAAAGAAAATGGAAGTTGGTTGTGCAGGTTTCAGGGCTGACAGTTGAAAAATCACCTCCTGCGATCTCCAGAATTGCTTTAAAATAATGTTATCCTAAACTAAGCAGCTGTAGTGTGCTCTGTGTGTCATCAACAAAAACTGCTACGGAGTTGCAATTATGGGTTTGTCCTGGTGTCCTGAGAATTGAGAAATTGTTCTTTCCAGGTTAGCACTCTGCTGATTAATTGAATCAATGAGGTATGTGTAGCCTTAAAAAAGGGAATAAAACAGAATCATTACCATATTTTCCGGCGTATAAGACGACCCCCTAATTTTACAGTTAAAACATAGGTTTAGGCCTATATTCGCTGTATAAGACTACAGCCTCGGAAGTGGGGGGTAGTCTTATACAGTGAAATAGGCCTAAACCTATGTTTTAACTGTAAAATTAGGGGGTCGTCTTATACGCCGGAAAATATGGTAATTCAGCCAAGGCTCGTGGCGGGGGTGGCGAGGCATATTGGGGTGGAAGAAATGAAGAGAAAACAGTTGAATAGCAGGCAGTTACAAAGCAAGCTAGGAATGCCAGGATGGTTCAGCGGGTTGAGCACTTGTCTTGCAGTTGTGGGGTTCAAGGATCAAATCCTGGCATCAGCCTGTATGGACCCATATGCTGAGCTGGGGTGTGCCCCCAGTTTGGTTCTTGCAGGAGTGAGCTTCCCATGCGGGAGGCCTCAGTTCAGCTCCCCCCACCCCCCCACACCCAGGTGGGTGTGCTTCCCATGTAGGAGGCCCCCAGCTCACAGGGGTGTGCCTCCCATGGGAGCCCCCCAGCCCAGTTCCTGCCCTGCACGGCCCTGTGCCCACCTGTGGAACGAAACTATATCGAAAATTAATGTATAATTATGGAGACTTTTCTGGGCTCCCCCCCACCCACTTCTCTCTGTCTCTCTGTGTCGTAAACAGTAAAAATCTAAATTAAAAACAAAAAAACAAAAAACAAGCTAGGGGGTAAACAATACTGTAAGCTAAATCATTCATTTTTAAGTTTCACCCTTACAATTGCTGTGCTCTGGAACCAAACCATCAATATTTCCAAGGTATGCCTGTACATGACTCCCATAAATGGGTCCAGGATGCTGTTCCACCTTGGCACTACCTGTTAGGCTGTGAGGAGAAAAAGCACAGGGAGAATATGTGTACCGGTAGTTCTTTATTGGGGCATGACCAGAAGGTATCACATCACAAAACCATACTGAGCTTCAAGGGAGGGTAGGAAAAAAATAGCTATGTGGCTGTATAATCCCACTAAAACTCAGGATTTTGTTAAGAAAGAAGGGGGAAATTTATATTAGCTGAAAAGTCTCCATCACACTCTGTTTTTGATAATTCTGTAACCTGAGTGGAATATTTTGACTTTGTTGTTCATTTTAAAAGGTAGTATTTGAAAGGACAGGAAATTCTTATTGAACATTAATGTCCCTTTATTTCTCAATTGCCATTTTAATATAAAATTTAACTTATAAAGCCATTATAAAGGCTCATTTTTCATTTAGCACTTGCACACTTTATTCACATTTTGGGTTAGCTTGATTTCTCTGATGAAAATTAATACAAATGTGGAAAATGCTCAAGTGTTCTTTGGTATACTCGAAACCATTCTCTGTAGACCTCATACCATCTGCACAATTATGTTATGCAACTTGTCATGTGATTATATGTATTCTGTAAGATTCTGGAACCCTCCAGTTGGATGACTGCTTCATACTTTGCTCTTCAAAATTCTCTCTCTCTCAGCCCACCATTCTTTTCTACACAACTGAATTCTACCTACCTGTTTAGATTTGCTACAGGTCCTCTCCCTAAATACCGGTAGCCTTTGTAGAGGGGGAAGATTGTGGTCAAAGAGATCTGGGTTTGAATTGTTGATCTTTTAGCAAGTAACTAAATCTCTCTGAGTATTGTTTTCTTTATATGTAAAATGGCAGTGAATGCCACCATAGGAGATAATATGAGGATTACGGTAGGCAGATAACACATTTTCTATAACTCCTACTGCAGTACTTGTCAAATAAATTTAGTAGTGCTCCATAACTAATCATTATAGTGGCCACTGATTACCCTTTGACTTCTAACACTGAGTTGTGGGCAAGCGAAAATAATTTTTCTTCTACCCTTCTAAATTCTGATTGGTTTAATAATCAAATTGATGTGAGACAGATTAACGGGAGAAAATAACCAAATTTATTATGTCTTTATAATACATGTGGGAGTTCCGTAAGAATATGGGACTGAGGACGGATTCGGCAGTTAGGGTTTATATGGCATCTTGAACTAAAGAGAAATGGGAGAGGGCAGAGTTGTGGTTTGGGAATTCATAGGGAGGAAGGCGTTCACTTGGAGGTGAGAAAACAAACATTTGGTAAGTATTTGCTGGGCCATCTTTAATGCTGGAACACAGAGAGGACTTTTTGTTCAAATGCCTTACTAGGTTCCTCCCTGTTTATCACACTTAGTTCATATTAAACTATAATTATCTATGAGGATAGCTTCCTTCCTGGATCAGGTCCTCTATCTCAGTTCTTTTAGGTAATTAGAGGGAAAGTCAAATGTTTTTCCTGAATCTTTTTGTTTCTTAAAAATAACCAGCTTAGTAGTATTTCATTGTGTAAATGTACCACATCTTCTTTATCAGTCATCTATCGAAGGGTATTTTGGTTGTTTACATGTTAAATTTAACAATAAAAAATAAAATAAAATAAAATAACCAGCTTAGGGGGAAACCGGAAAGCTCAGTGGGTTGAGCGCTCGCTTTGCCGCCCCGGGGACCAAGGATTGAATCCCTGCCCCTGCCCATGAGGACCCATGTGCTGAACTGAGGTGTGCCCCAAGTTCGGCTCTCATGGGGGCAAGATCCATGCAGGAGGCCCCTGGCCCAGTTCCTGCACTATGTGGTCTTATGCCCACCTGTGGAATGAAACTGTAGAAAAAAACTAACGATGTGCAACTATGGAGACTGCTCTGGGCCATCCCCCTTCTTTCAGTCTCTGTCTCTTACTCTCTCAACAGCAAAAATAAATCTTAAAAAAATAATAATAACCTTAAAATAAGCAGTATTCAAAAATGGCATACTTTAGGGTGGCAAACTCTGCTTCCCCTCAGAGTATACACTTTTTTTTTTTAATTGGTTCTCTCTGACAAGTTTATGAATTTATTAAGGACTAGGACTCAGCCCTGAATATACTAAGTATTGATTTAGTGAATTGAAACTAGCATATATCAGAATATTTATGTGATTAAATTTATGAAGGCTTTTTTTCTTTAGTTTTCCTATTGTGATTGCATCATGGAAAATCAGTTGGCTAAGTTAACTGAAGAACGAACATTTCAGTACCAAGATTCTCTTCCATCACTGCCTGTTCCTTCACTTGAAGAATCATTAAAGAAATATCTTGAATCAGGTATGTTTGTAATCTTTTAATGTAAATATTCTTAACGATTTAGAAAACTGAAATTTTTAGAAGTTAATTATTTTTTTCTCTAGGCTCATGATAAAGTATCTTTAAAATGTCTAAAATTTTCTGACTCAGATTAATTTTTCCATAGTTTAAAAAGCCAGATAGTATTGTTAGGCTTGCAGTAAAAGGTAGTAGTCCTCTGCCTCATACCCCACCCCTTGTAAATCCCACTTTATCAAGAAAGCATTTTCAAATATTTTATCAGTTTCTTATGTTGTTTATCTCTAGAATTAAACTAAACAAACTTCTTATGCTATTTTTTTGGATTTTTTAGTTATTGATATATTTAGTTCCTAAAAATATGTGGATTTAACATTTACACCCCCTATCAGCCAACATATATGCAGTCTAGCATATCCACCTTTTCCCTTTCATTCTGTCAGTGTAGTTGTACCAGTCACCATTTGGGTTGTGTTCACCTGATTTAAATATAGGGTTTCACCTTATTTAAATCAGCCTTTATCTGAATTAATTATCTGGCCATTTAGGGTTGTTGGTTTTGCAGTTATTCACAAGAGGACTGTTCAGTGTACTGTGATTACCGGCACTTTTTTTTTTTTAAGATTTATTTTTATTGTTTTTGACAGAGAGAGAGAGAGAGATACAGAGACAGAGAGAAGGAGGAGGGCCCAGAACAGTCTCCATAGTTGCACATCATGGGTTTTTCCACATAGTTTCATTCCACAGGTGGGCGCGGGGCTGCACTGGGCTGGAACTGGGCCGGGGTCTCGCCCCGGTGGGAACAGAACTGGGGGCACTCCCCAGTTCAGCATATGGGTCCGCACAGGCTGGGACCGGGATTCAATCTTCAATCCCTGGGGCTGCAAAGTGAGCGCTTAACCCACTGAGCCATCCCGGCTTCCCCGTGATTACCTTTTTTGCTGCATTTATTTATTTATTTATTTATTTTTTCTTGTTCTTTTCATTTGCCTAGTTTGCTTTGTATTCACCACTCATTCATTCTCAAACACTTCAATACACTGAAAATCCCTGTATATATTTAAATACGTAAGATATTCTCTCAGTTTTGTTTCTTTCTGGACACATCCCTCCTGGGGCTTTCTACCCTCTTGCTCCAGTCCCTGTTCATTTTCCTTGAGCAGGCAGGAAAGCCCTGGGGCTTTCCTTCAGTTATCTTCCTTCAGTTATAGTCATCTTCACATCTCTCTCTTGTATTGGATTTCTTGATCCCTGGATTCTTTCTTTCTCTTTTCCTCTTTCTTGTTTCGTATGTTGGTACAGCACATCTTCAGTAGCCCTTGAGAAAGAGTATCTTGGAGGACAAGAATATAAGACCTCAAAATGTATTCTACCTTTATACTTGATTGTTTGGCTGAGTATAGAATTCTGGGTTAGAAATGATATTTCTTAAGAGATTTTTAAGCCATTGTTCCTTTTGAGAAGCCTAATGTCATTCTGATGTTTAATTCTTTATACATGTGACCTGTTGTTTTTTACTCCCTGGATATATTTGTCAACCTTTTTCTTTATCCCTACCATTCTGAGTTTCTCCATGATGTCTCTTAGTGTATAGGTTTTTTCATCTATTTCTCTAAACACCCAGTGGGATTTTTTAGTTAAAAAGTCATGTTCTGGTGAAGCCAGGATGGCTCAGTGGGTTAAGAGCTCACTTTGCAGCCCTGGGGACCAAGGATCGAATCCCATCCCCGGCCCGTGTGGACCCATATGCTGAACTGGGGAGTGCCCCGGGTTCAGTTCTCACTGGGGCGAGACCTCGGCCCAGTTCCTGCCCTGTGCAGCCCCGCGCCCACCTGTAGAATGAAACTATGTGGGTAAACCGATGACGTACAACTATGGAGACTGTTCTGGGCCCTCCACCTTCTCTCTGTCTCTGTATCTTTCTCTCTCACTCTCTCTCTGTCAAAAACAATAAAAATAAATCTTAAAAAAAAATTAAAAAGTCATGTTCTTCAGTTCTAGGAAAATTTAAACATATCATTTGATAGTTTTCTCCTCTCTTCTTTGCTCTCTCTTTTTGGAACTCTTATTATTTAGATCTGGACCCTTCTGGGATAAACTGTTTATTTAAAAATGTTTCCCTTTGGTTATTAGTGTGTTAACTGCTATTGAGTGGGCTCTGGCTCCTAGCAACCCTATGAATGAGTGATGTCCACAACATCCTGTCCTCCTCACAACCCTGCTCAGCTCCTGGAGATTCATGCCTATGGCTTCTTCTTTGAAGTCAATTCACCTCATGTTTGGCCTTCCTCTTTTCCTGCTGCCATCTATTTTCCCAGCATTATTATCTTTTCCAAAGAGGCCTGCTTTCCCATGATGTACACAAGGTAGGACAGCTTCAGTTTTGTCGTTTCTGCTTCCAGTGATATTTCAGGCTTAATTTCCTCTCAGGCACACTGTCTTTCCGGTGGTCTAGGGTATCCATAGAGCTCTCCTCCAACATTATATTTAAAATGAATCAATTTGTTTTTCCTTATCAGTCTTCTTCACTGCCCAGTTTTTGCATTCATACATAGGTATTAGAAATACGAGGTTGTGGGTGATCTCAGCCTTGGTCTTTAATGACACATCATTGCTCTTGATGATCTTTCCTAATTTTGCTCATGCTGTCCTTCCCAGTCTCAGCCTTGTCTTGATTGCTTGACTGCGGTCTTCATTTGAATTGATGACAACCAAGGTAGGCAAAATGTGTAACAATTTCAATATTGTCATTGTCTGTGTTAAAGTTGTGTATTTCTTCTATAGTCATGAATTTTGCCTTCTTGATGTTCAGAGGCAGTCCTGCTTTGGCACCTTTTCACTTTTATCAGAAGTCATTTCATATCATTGCTACTTTCTGCTGGTAAGGTGGCACCATTCTGCATATCTAAGTTATTGGTATTTCTTCTACCAGTTTTTACTCTTTCCTCAGAGTCCAGCGTAGTTTTTCATATGATAAGTTCTGTGCACAAGGTTAAACAAATAGGGATATATAATGCACCTTTCTCTGACACTTTGGTCTATAGGAAAACATCCTGTTTCTTCATATTCTGCCCTGACGGTGGTTTCCTGTCCACAATACAGGTTACACATCAGAATGATGAAATGCTGAGGCACTCCCATTTCTTTCAGAGCAGCCTGTAGCTTTGCATGATCCATACAGTCAAAGGCTTTACTGTAATCTATCAAACACAAACTAACTTTCTTTTGAAATTCCTTGGGGCACTCCAGTATCCAACAAATGCTTTCAATTAGGTCTTGAGTGCCTCTTTCTTTTCTGACTTCAGCTTGAACAGCTGGCAATTCTTGCTCCATATAAGGTAGAAGCCTTTGTTGCATTACCTTGAGCATCACTTTATTTGTGTGGGAAATTAGAGCAATGATCTTATAGTAACTGCACTCCTTCGCATCTCCTTTCTTGAAGATTAGGCTGTATGTTCATTAATAGTGCCTTTCTGTTTTTGGTCTTATTTATTGTTTAATATCACCAGTCCTTTGTTTGTTCTGCTCTATGACTCTCATAAAGAGGATTTCTTCAAATATTTGGCACTCCCTAAGTATTTATAATTGAGTCAGAACCTAAAACGCTGAGTGAGAGTTGTGTGTGCATGGGAAGGGCTTGCTTGGCTACTAATGGGCCTTGCAGTGATCCTTGTAGGGTAGTCATGCAGAGAAGTAGCAGTTCCATTAGGGCATACCCAAGTACCAGTACTCCTTTCTCTTGGACTGATCAATTTCCCCAAAGAAGAACCCTCTGGTTATTTGTTTAGAAGACATAAGCCTGACTGCTAGTGTTTAGGGAGATTAGTAAGAGGGCTCATTGTTCCATGTGCATTCTTTTGTTACAATTCTTTTTTAAATATGGGCTAGAATCCAGGTTTTCTGCTTGTCTGGTTTAACTTCTTCTGACAGTAAACCTTCATATTTCTACTGGCGTTGGGAGGAAGTTGCCTGGCTTTTTAAAGTAAAGAAAGATCTACAGGGGCAAGTGTGGATTGGGTAGTTGTCTGCTGCTTGACATTCAAGCAATCCTCCTGTTTTCAGCCTCACTTTGCCCCTTGCCTTTGAGAGTCCATATGTCTTAAATTCCTGAATCTTTCTAGGATTATACTGTAGGAATTGGCTCACTGCTTGGTTTGCACCAAACTCTATCTCTTACTACTATCCACTCTGCAGGCTTTAGATTCTTTCTCCATTCCACAAAATCAGTGGCCATTTTCCCATGTGTTTTCTACTTTGTGAAAGGTTAGCTTAACTTGTCTGCTGGCCTCTCTTTTTTCATTTTCTTTGTCCTTAAGGATTTATGCCATTTTAAATTACTGTCACTTTAATGAGTTTCTAGAAGTAATGAAGGTAAATGTATGTATTTCATTCACTTCGTTTAAATGGAAGCCCTCTGATTTTTGTTTGTTTCTTCTTTCTTTTTTCTCATTTACTTTCATCTGGGAATTCTAGTTGGTATCTTTTTTTAAAAAAACCACTGATTAATCACTTTTTATGCTCTATGAATACAGATATTTAAATTGACTTTAATATTAGACTTTGAAGAAGCAGAATGAAACAAAAAGAAAATATTAATATCCTTAGATTTCTAAAATTTGCTTTCACCTGCAGCTTAATTTTCAAAGAACTTGTTTTTGATGAACTAGGAACCTTGTATTCTTTTTTTCTTAAGGAACTGTATTGGCCACAAGCCACCCAAAACTGCTCTGGGCAAGCTTTATCCTTACAGTTTCATACAGAATATTCAAGACTCTGCTTGAACATTAGTGGAAGAAAGCTGTAATTTCTCCTATTCCTGTCTAAACAGGATTTACTTTCCTATTGGACTAGTAGGTAAACGATAATCTACCAGTTTTTTGTCATTTTATCTATTGTCATCCAGAATGATATAATTTTTCAGAATTATGGGTATTAGATTACCCACTGTTTTATTTTTTACAGTATTCATATTGTTGCTTTTCAACTATTTTCATGTTGTAAACTTGATTTATTGGATTGCTATAATAATTAATACATAATTATTTTATATAACTGAGTTTTAAGATTTGTGTAAGTGATACTTGAGGTGAATATGTGATACTTGATGTCTAAGTACTTTAATGCATATTTTTTTCTTTATAGTAAAGCCATTTGCAAATAAAGAAGAATATAAGAAAACTGAAGAAATTGTCCAAAAATTTCAAAATGGTATTGGAAAAAAATTGCACCAGAAATTACTTGAAAGGGCAAAAGGAAAAAGGAATTGGGTATTTATATTATTATACTGAGAATTAAAAAATTGATGATGCTTAAAGAATGAAAAATAAAGATGTATACCGGTATATATTTCATTTAAAAATGATTACTGTAAAAATCCTTGCAGTCATTGTTGTCATTATCATCATCCAAAAGAATTAATGAATCACTTAACTCTTGGGAGTTTTGAGTATTATG
>PVKE010025861.1:0-22729 GCA_004027555.1 Craseonycteris thonglongyai | reverse complement strand
TGCTTTCTGTTTACTGCTCTTCTGTTTTAGCAATCATTGCTATTGTAGATCCATGAGTTATCTGCATACTGAACAGCACTATTGTGAAAGATACATAAAAAACAGAGGAAGAATACAATGGCATAGTCATATGATATTATACGGGCATTGCAGATTTCCAGGATCCTACTAATTTTAAAATTCTGTATAAACTATAAGTATAACAAGAGATAAAAGAAAACTACTTATTAAAGTGCAGTAAACTTATTGGTGTGCTGCTGTTCGCTGTTGTCCACTGTTGCCATGGTAACAGTATCTACTAGGCAAAAAAAAAAAAAAAAAAGATTGGGTAGCTGCAACTACCCACTGTTTCTATGTCTTTGGAAGGGACAGAATGCTGCTAAATCAGAAGCAGCATACAAGAGCTTGTATTTAAAAAATTTAGAAGATTGTAATACTAATTTAGAAAAGAGTTTTGTTTTTAATTATAAGTCTAATAGGAAGAAAAAAGAATTTAAGTATGTGGATAATTAGTAAGACAAGATAGGAAAGAAAACAGAAGTTATAGATTTGTGTTATTTATTTCTGTAACATTTTGATGCAATTCCTCATTACTTGAATAAACAATAATAAATTATTTTGACCATAGGAAGAAAACTGACAGTGTATTTGACTCTGTAGAAATACACTCTATAGATATATTTTATGGTTGACCATCTGTCCAATAAAATTACAGTGCGGCACAATAAACTCTTGAGGGGAAATTTATATTTGTTTCAAACCACTTGTCAGAAAATATATATATAACTAAGAGCTGTACAATGCTTTTGAAATATTATATTATTTTCTCAATTTTCAATAGAAACCAATTTCTGTTACTTTCAGCTCAGTGGATTTTGAATAACTGGCAGAGCTAAGTATGAAACTTAGCACTCAATGAAATACTTGTTTGTCTATTGCTTCCAAGAAGTTTCTTTTGCCATATTGAAGGCACTTGCTAGTGCCAGATGTAGTTTTATTTACCTCATGTTCAAATAAGTGAGCTTGAAAACTGAGTCAGAAAGGGGAATGACACTGAATAGTCTTTGTTCTATGTGTTATGGTTGTGACCATGGAGTGACTGCCGCCTTGATTAAATTCCACCCTTCATCTACAGCAAATCTTTACTTGCTCAGCTAGATAAGACTGGACAAACACAAGATGATATTGATTAGCCCCACTTTAATTTTATAATCATGAATATACAATGAGAATTAATGTTATATAGCAACCAGACTATATTTCCTTTTTTAGACAACTATTCCATACCATCTGGTCTATCCTTAAATTTTCAACATTTTTCTTCTTTTTCTCTGTAAGCTGAAGTTGTTTTCCCCTTTATTATATGATATAACCATGTTTGTTTAGGGCCCTCTGAGTATCTACCCAAACAATCTAGAAATAGTTACCTATAAAGATATATGTACCCCAATGTTTATTGCAGCATTATTCATGGTGTCCAAGACATGGAAATAATTGAAGTATCCTTCTATAGATGATTGGATAAAGATGTGGTACATATATATAATGGAATATTATACTTCCATAAAAAAATATGAAATGCTGCCATTTGTGACAACATGGATGGATCTTGAGATTATCATGCTAAGCAGACAAGACAGAAAAAGTTGAGAACCATATGATTTTACTCATATGTCACATATAAAACTAAAAGCAACAAATGAACAAGACAAACAACCAAAAACTTATAGACACAGACAACAATTTAGTGGCTACTAGAGTGTAAGGGTGGAGAATGGTGGTGGAGGAGAAAGTGGGGTCAAATATGTGTTGATACAAGGAGAACTGAGTTTAGCTGATGAACATGCAATGCAATATGAAGATGATGTAGAAGAGAAATGTACACTTGAAACATATATAATTTTACTAGCCAATGTCAACCCAATAAATTTAGCAGTAAATTTAATAAATTCTTTTTAAGATTACAGAAAAAAAAAGGAATGAAGGTTCACCTAAAGAGTAGTATCATAAATCAAAGGAACTTTTAAAAATAGCATAGAGGAACAGGGTTGGTGTTAGACAACGAATTATTGAATATAACCACATTTGGGGCACAACATTCTTTATGAACTCATGGGAGATTGGTGGATAAAGATACCCATAAAGAATATTAGAAGATTTTATGAGAAACATGTATGGAGAGAATTATATTAAAAATTTATGTCTAAATGTTAATAAAATTGCTCTGAATACTCTAAAGTCTCCCCAAGATTGTGATGTAGGCCATTCAGGACTGATTTGGAGACATGGAAATTGTTTATATTATTGACACAGTTATACATTCAGATAAGGTCATATACATCCTATTAAAATATTTGGCAGTAGAAATACTTCATTGAAAGCCTATAATTCCATGGCTCAGGATTGGTAGGGGAAAACAATCCAGCTACTAGAGGTACTGGCTGATCTTATTAGATATGATTGTTACCACAGTATAGAATTACAGACCTCATAAAACTTTAATCAAATAAAGCAGAGTAAGAGATTATATCTAGCAGCAGTTGTCAACCTGGGAATAGACACATAATCTAAAGTAGTTAATCTATATCAGAATTAGTTGTAAGCGTTTAAAATTCTAGATTTCCAGCCCCAATTTCAGAGATTAAAAATTCAGTAGGTCAAGTCAGGATGAACTTAAATATATTTTTTGACTCTATCTGTGATATTGATGCAACCAGATTTGGGAACTACTGATCTAGAACAATAATAATTCCCGAGGGTATTAGGAGGGGGATGGAGTGGTTTAATAAACCTTCCAAATTATCTGGGAGGTTTATTTTCAAATTTCATCTAATACTTCACATATACCTAGTAAACCCCAGGTATAGTAATAACATTTCAGATTTGGGAATATTTTAAAGATTTCTGTAATTGAACAAAGATCTCCAAGTGAGTTTCACTGTCTTTCCCACTTCTTTAACCACTAAACTAAATATTTGGTAGCCAGGTCAGGAAAAAACAAACAAACAAACAAAACAAAAACAATCACTCCAAGCAACAAAAACAAAAATATACAAGTGGGACTATACCAAACTAAAAAGTATCTGCACAGCAATAGAAACGATCAACAAAATGAAAACCAACCTACCAAAAGGGAGAAAGTACTTAAACAACATACATTAAATAAGGGTTAGAATCCAAAATATATATGGAATTCATACAAATGAATAGCAAAAAACAAACAAATAATCCAGTTAAAAAAAAAAATGGGCAGAGGGCCTGAATAGATATTTTTCCAAAGAAGATAGTCAAATGGTCCACAAGTACGTGAAAAGCTATTCAACATCAGTAACCCATCAGGAACATGCAGATCAAACTTCATACTGGTTAAAATGACTATTATCAAAAAATAAGATACAACAAATGTTGGCAAGGATGTGGAGGAAAGAAAAGCATCATACACTATTGGTAGGAATGTAAATTGGTGCAGCCACTACGGAAAGCAGTATGAGGTTCCTAAAAAAATAAAAAATAGAACTACCATAATATCCAGCAATTCTACTTCTGGGTATCTGAAGGAAATGAAATGACTATCTTGTAGAGATGTCTGCATCCCATGTTTGTTGCTACATTACCGAGTATTTCTGATAGTCAAGCCATGGAAACAACTTAAGTATTCATTGGTAGATAATACTGATGTGGTATATGCATGCATGCAGTGGACTATTATTCAGCTACAAATAAGAAGAAAATTTTGCTGTATGTGACAACGTGGATGAAACTTCAAGGCACTATGCTCAGTGAAATAAATCAGAGAAACACAAATATTGTATGATCTCACTCCAATGTGGAATCTAAAACACTGAACTCATAGAAAGAGAATAGATTGGTGGTTTCAGGGAGGGAAAAGGATGGAGGAAAATGGTCAGAGGGTACAGATTTCTAGTTATAAGATGCGTAAGTTGTGGGGATGTAATATATAACATAGTGACTAAAGTGAAAATACTGCATTGTCTATTTGAATGTAGCCAAGAGAGTAATTTTGTAATATATACATATATCAAATTATTATGTTGTATACTTGATATTTACACAATGCTATATGCCAATTAACAAACCCCTCCCCCGCAAATAAGCTGTAAAAAATTAAACAAAGTAAAAGAAAAATTTTTAAGTAAAAGTAAATAAAATTCCACCTTGAAAAAAAAATTACTCGTTAGAGATCAGCCAAAGTAAAATGCAAAGAAACATGTGGAACTTGGACATCTGAGAAGGGAGCTAAATGAAGGAAGCTAAAAGAAGAGTCCAGTTCAATGTACCTCTATATACAATGTCATATTTCTGGTAGGAGTTCTGAAGCATTTCAGGAGGTCTTCGTTATTCCTTTTGAAATTTAGCAAGGTCTTCAATAGCCTTCCTCCCAACCCGCAATCATTTTAAAGTCACAAAGAAAAAAGCATGCAGGTAATGGAAGAATGATCCTAGGTTTTTACAAAAGAAAGTGGTCAGGCAGTGCTGACAGTAGAATAATTCTTTTTAAGGCTTGTCATGATGAGAGATCAGCAGTGCATTTAAGTCTGTTTTATGCATTAGGCCTTTTGTTGTAAAAAGGATTATGATAACTTAAGTAAAGATCTTCTGTTACACCTTATTCAGAGATGCTTTATAAAGAAAATCAAGTTTATTTGGTTTGTTAATAAATTTTTATTTGAGCCGAGATTGCATTGTAAAGCCCTTTATCAGAATAACTCCGAACCTGCTTAAAAAGATGTAATAAGCCGTCACTGTTATTTCTAATTCTCAGTTATTTAACAATTTTTTGTTATTTAAAATTTTTTTTTTTTTTTAACTTTGATTCCTAGTTTATTTTTGTCTTCCTGTTCCGCCTGACATTTGAACCCAAAGTGACTCACCAGGTACCCTTAGTAGCAAACACATATTTTTTACTCTTCCTCTAGCCTTCCTTTTGTCCATTTCCCTCAGGTTGCCAAGGGGTGCAGGGCAGCAGTAAACTTCAGCTTGTTCACCAGCCTGGTAGGATAGATAGTTGCTACCTAGTATTATCCACTGAGAAGGATTGTCAGATCGCATTTGGGGATCCTCAGAAAATTGAGCCCCAATGCCCTAGGCACTGATTGTAATGAATTAACTTCTCTCTTGTGCTTCTGTGGTAGGATTAGTTATGTAACATTCTTAGGGGAACAAGGAGAGAAGTGTAGTTCACAATATGAGGAACCATACTGCAAGATATCCTAAGAACCAATTTTTGGAAAGATTATTTTTCTCCTAGTAGGAAATTTTGACCTGAATCACTGTCAGCACCAGTCTGTCATTCTCTCTCAGGACAGTCTGCTAGGTTGCAGTGACCATCTGGCGTGGTCTGAATGGCTTCAAGTGCCTGCATTTAGGGCAAAGGCTAGGCTCAAATAGTTCTTCAGGCTGCTGTCTTCGAAAGCAAGAGAGAAAACTACGTATGTTTGTTTTTCTACATTATATATATATTACTATATATTATATATATTCTATAATTATATATATTGATTTATTCTGAACAAGTTGTTAAATATGAGTTGGATAATATATTTCTATTGCAATTATAGATTAGTTATTATATGACTCCCAAAGACCTGTTGCTTGCAAAGGCAAAGACATTTCTGGCTCAACCCATTCTACTGTGGCTTAGCTTCTGCTCTGTCATCCTTACTTTGGGAGTAGGCTTTTTCAGCAGACTCTTTCTAGAACATCACCAGCTATTATGTCATTGTGGAAGAGGGAAAGGATAGGAAAAATATCATCTGTCTATGTATCTATCTGCCTACCTACCTACCTATTTATACACTTTTATATACAAATATATGTAAGCACACACACACATACATACACACACATGCCTACACAGATACACATTCTTATGTATATGTGTTTATGTTTGCATGTGTGTAGTGTAAATGTGATACATTTATACAATGGAATACTACTCAGAAATAAGAAAAGATGAAATATGGCAATTTGTGACAACATGGATGGACCTTGAAAACATCTTATTAAGCAAAATAAGTCAGAATGAAAAATCAAGAAACATATGACCTCACTTATAGCTGGAATATAAAACTGAATGGAACAAAGAAACAAAGACTCATGGACACAGTCAAAAGTTTAGTGGTCACCTGATGGTAACGGGGGAGGTGTGTGGGAGAGATGGATGTGGGGGAGTAGGGAGGGGGAATCAAACATATGGTGATGGATAGTGAGCTGATTCTGGGTGGTGAGTACATAAAGCGATGTATAGACAATGTAATGTAAAATTGTATACCTGGAAACAACGTAATTGGTATCAATCAATGTCACCCCAATAAATTTAACAATAAAAAATAATAAGAAAAGTCATTGTAAAAACTTAGCAAAATAATAGTTTTAGGATCTATAAAAAAGCAAAGAGAGACTAAATGTGTCTTAAAGAAGTAATATGCTAGAGCTGGTTCGCAATGGCTTACAAGAGCATTTACTTGCACCTCTTTGCAAGTAAATGTTCATTCAGCAACCCATATAGGTGGGTGCAGAAGCCACAGCCTTTCAGGGCAAAACGCTTAGCTGCACTACCTGTGTTGCTGCAAACTCAAAGCAAAAACCTATATGTTTCTAGCTCCTTGAACACATGTTTATAAGAGAAACCTCAAGGAACTCATGTCTTTTAAAATGTTTATCCTTGATGCATACCAACTGTTTAAAATTTGCAATGACTCTAATGATCCTGTTAAATCCAGAGAATAGCAGAGACTTGATGAATACTTCGTGGTACAATTCCTTTTGCAATGTGTTACCTTAAGAAAACACCATACTATCTGCCTCAGAATATATTTCTTAGGTAAAGTTTATTCATAGGCTTGACCAGTATTGAATAATGCATATTTTTAATAATTGCTTTAAAATTCATTTTGGATACTTTTATATTTATACCTGTATAGATTTATGGCTTGTCTTCCTATATGGCATCAGCAGCAGAAGAAAGAAAATATTTTTAAAAACTACATTTTAAGTTATTAAATTGCCTGTACTTTAATTGCAAACTGCTCTGAGTATTTCCACATCAAATTATTCCAGGCACAAAATAACATTAGGAATTTTTATGTATTGAAGGTTTTTGTTTCTTAACGTAATATTATAGATATTGGCACACATATACGTAACATTTAGGTGAACAAACACTCAAAAGTACTTTTTAGAAAATGCATATTTTCTGAAATGTTTTAAAATCAACAATATCACATTCGTTTGAAAACAAATTTCATATCACAGATATATTAATTTAACAATTATTTATTAGTTGTTTATTGAGCTTCTAATTTTCTGTACCATAAAGTTACAAAGAAAACATATATGTGTGTGTGTATGTGTGTGTGTATAGGCTGTCCAGAAAGTATCCAGCGATATAACTGCTCTTGTTATATATGACAATGGCCTGGATTTTTTCCAAACGGCCTTCATATATCTATATTTGTGTTCGCATGTTTTGTACTACTGCAACTGTAGAAAAAATTCTTGAAAGTCAAATTAGTGGAAAACCTAAATAAATCTTGACTAAATCAATTTATTTAGTTATTTAGCTCTATTCTACATATCAATGTTCACGCACATTAAAAAGGCTTCATGGGAAAAGCTTGCAAGTACAGATTTATTGATTTTTTTTTACAGCTACTCATGTCTCAAAGGCATAAATATTATATACTAAAGTGTATTGCTAGTAAAACAGTAACAAAATGATATACAGTAAAACATTATATATGATTTTAAGGATTAAAAACAGAAAACAATACTTTATTCCAGGATGAAATGTAAGTAAAAAATGTAAGTTCATTCCTGTTTCCACTCAGTAAATGTTCTACCTAAGGTCCTGAATATTGGTCAGTTTTAGCTGGAGGAAATCTGACCCTGAACTGGGACAGGAAGAGAATCACCTCATTCCCAAAACATTTCACTCAGTCCTTTTTGGAATTCTTTTTAGAAATACGAAGTAAAGTAATATAGTCTAGAACAGTTGCCCCATATAAAATAAAGCCAGAATTATGCCTATTGATAACTATTTCAATTTAAATGTTTGTGCATAGGACAGGTGGGAAGCTATGAACATTTTACATACACTGTTTAAATGACCAATTAAAATATCATTTCAGGAAGTAGATTCATGAGATCAAGCTGATTGATTGACAAAATAATTTGACATTATAACTGTTTTTTTCCAAGTATATGTTAAATCTGAATAAAAATATTCCCTCTCTCTCTTTCTCTTTAGTAGCTCTGTGGTAATCTTAGACTGAATATAGCTTAATAATAGATTAAATGACATATTAATCTAATAATATTTTAAGTAAAAGTATCTTTAAAGGCATTCAAATATGAAAAAAGAAGTAAAATTATCTCTGTTTACATATGACAATCTTATATGTAGAAAACTAAAGATTTCACAACATAATAGTAGAATGAATACATTAATTTATCAAAGCTATATGATATAAATTCCACACATAAAAATGTTTAATTTCTATATTCTGACAATGAAAAGTCTGGAAATAAAATTAAGAAAATTATTTTCTTTACAATAGCATCAAAAATGTAAAATATTTAGGAATAAATCTAACTAAAGAGGCAAAGGACTATATACTGAAAATTATAAAACCCTACTGAAAGAAACTAAAGAACACTGATAAATGGAGAAGACACTCTATGTTAAAGTGTTGGAAAATTTACTACTGAGATATCAATATTATCCAAAGTGATCTACAAAGGCAGTGTAATCCCTATCAATAGCCAAATGACGTTTTTATGAGAAAACAAACAAAGAAATGTGTCATAAAATGTATATGAATCTCAAGGAACTCTAATAAAACAAAAGAGTCTTGAAAAAGATCAAAGTTGAAGGTATTACACTTTCTGATTTCAAAAGATTGTACAAAGCTACATAATCAAAACACAGTGGTACTGGTATAAAGAGAGCCAGACAGACCAATGAAATAGAACAGAGACCCATGAATATACCCTCGTGGTCAAATAATTTCCAAAAAGAATGTCAAGACCATTCAATAGGAAAACGACAGTCATTTCAACAAGAGATGCTGGGATAACAAATATTCACATGCAAAAGAATGAATTGGACCCTTACTTATACCATACACCAATACTAACTCAAAATGGGTCCAAGACCTAAATGTAAGCACTAAAAACTACAGAACTCTTACAAGGAAAAGATGTAAGACACTGGGGTTGACAATGATTTCTTAAATTTGACACCAAAAGCATAGACAACAAATGAAAAAAAAATTAATTGGACGAAAACTTCTATGCATCACAGGACACTATCAATAGAGTAAAAAAGCAATCTGTGGGATGGGAGAAAATATTTGCAAATTGAACACTGCCTCTTATTGTAAATTGTAGTAGAAAGATGTATGGCTCCAAATGAATTTTAAACTTTCTTGGTGGAAGTAGAAATCATGCTTATATATCAATAATCTAGCATTATATTTTGAATATAACAGGTGTTCAGTTAAAATAATTTAATTGGTGGGCTACAAAAGATTAATTAATCTAAGACCTAATTCATTACACAAATCTTCAAATATAAGAAATCACATCTATTGAAGATAGAGTGACAGTTATGTTTAAAAAATAACAGAAGTTAAAAGGAGACTTGGGTTTGAAGAACAAAAACAAAATGTATTGAAAAATAAAACTGCTACTAATCCTTCAGAGACTGTAAAATACTAAATATTATGAAAAATCTGAGCTACTCCATTTAGTTTCTGACATTTGCCAAAGAGACAGAGCCATCAAGTCCGATAGATTTCATCAGCCATATAGTTTCAAGCAACTGATTACTAAGATGAAAGTGAAGTGACTTTTTCATAGGCAGTTTAGAATATGACAGTCTTTAAATTATTCCAGTAATACAACCATATAGATCCACAAAAATATATTTTTATTTATTTATTTATTTTTGACAGAGAGAGAGAGACACACACACACACACACACACACACACACACACACACAGACAGAGAGAGAACTGAACTGGGGAGCTCCCAGTTCAGCATATGGGTCCGCACGGGCCAGGGCCGGGATTCGATCCCTGGTCCCCGGCGCTGCAAGGTGAGCGCTTAACCCACTGAGCCACCCCGGCTTCCCCACAAAAATAAAAAAGGTTAAAATACAGATAATCCTTAAATGCTAAAATAAAATTACTGAGCTTTGAAAAACCCATTTCTTTAGCACAGACATAAGTACCTAACCCATCTATCCATTTCACAGAAGATATTTTTCACTTCAGAATGACTTTATAAGTCCTAAGAGTATTAAGATAATAATAAAAACTAATAAATTATTTAAAAAGTAAATAAAAAGAATCATTCCTTTTCTTTCTTTGTATTTTCAATTTATATACTGAAGTAGACTGGCTAAAATAAAAATTAAAAAAGTCTTTAATTTATTGTTACTGTATTTTCAATTTAGGTGACTTAAAATTTCATTTCTGATAAAACAAGTTCTTTAAAATAGTGAGAACTGGGGATGCCAGGATAACTCAACAGGCTGAGCGCTTGCCTTGCAACTTCAAGGTCTGGGGATTGCATTCCAGCCCCGGCCTATATGCTGAACCGCTGTGCGCAACTGGTAACCGCCAGGATAGTGGCGAAAGTTCTCACCTTTCATGAGGGAGGGCTCCTGTGCGGTTCTGCCCTGTATGGCCCCACATCCACTGTGTAGAATGAAACTATGTCAAAAACTTAATGATGTACAACTATGGCGACTGCTCTGGGCCCTCCCTCCTTTTCGGTGTAGCACTCTCACACCTTCTCTCAAAAACAAAAACAAAAAATCATAAAAAAAGAAAAAAATAAATAAAAAGTGTGTGAGTCATCTCAAATGGTTTTTAAAAATCAGCTGATTACTTTTCATTAACTAATTGAACTTCTTTATAATTATAGTCTTATAGAGGAATATGAGTACACTCATAATTTTTAAAAATTTATTTTTTTTGTTTTGAGAGGTGAGATAGAGATACAGAGACAGAGAGAAGGTGGGAGGGCCAAGAGCAGTCTCCAGAATTGTACATCTTTAGTTTTGTCACAGTTCATTCCACACAGGTGAATGTGGGGCTGCGAGGGGTAAAACCAAACTGGGGGTGTCCTGAAGGGAGGTGAGAACCTTTGCCATCATCCTGGTCATTACCAGTTGCACTGCAGTTCAGCATATGGATTTGCGTGAGCCGGAGCTGGGATTCGATCCCTAGACCTCGCTGTTGCAAGTGCTCAAACTGTTGAGCTACCCTGGTATCCCTGAGTACACTCATATTAAAGAGAATAATAAAATAACAGAGAATGAATATAATTTCTTAGTTGCTGAATAGACAAAATGAATTCTGCACAGCCTTTCTACCATTTGTTATTTGTTGTCTTGTTGATTATAGCCACTCTAACAGGTGTGAGGTGATATCTTATCATGCTTTTAAATTGCATTTCCCTAACTGCTAGTGATGTTGAGCATTTTTTCATATATCTGTTGGCCGTTTGTATGTCTTTACGGGAGAAGTGTTTGTTTAGATCTTCTGCCCATTTTTTAATCGGATAGTTTGTTTTTTTGTTGTTGAGTTGCATGAGTTCTTTATATATTTTAGATATTAGCCCCTTATCAGAGGCATTGTTCACAAATACTTTCTTCCATTCAGTTGGTTTGCATTTTAGTTTGTTGATGGTTTCCTTTGCTGTGCAGAAGCTTTTTAGTTTGATATAGTCCCATTCATTGGTTTTTGCTTTTACTTCTCTTGCCTATGGTGTCAAGGTCATAAAGTGCTTTCCTGAGCCTAAGGTCTATAAGTTTAGTACTGATGCTTTCTTCTATGCACTTTATTGTTTCAGGGCTTATGTGGCAGTCTTTAATCCATTCTGAGTTAGTTTTGGTATATGGTGACAGTTCACAGTCCAGATTCATTCTTTTGCATGTAGTTTTCCAATTTTCTCAGCACCATTTATTGAAGAAGCATTCTTTTCTCCATTGTATATATTTTGATCCTTTGTCAAAAATTATCTGTCCATATATTAGTGGGTTTATTTCTGGGTTTTCAATTCATGGCAACACGGATGGACCTTGGAATCATCTTATTAAGCGAAATAAGTCAGAATGAAAGAATCAAGAAACATATGACCTCACTTATAGATGGAATATAAAACTGAAAGTAACAGAGAAACACAAACTCATGGACACAGTCAATATTTTAACGGTTATCTTAGGGTAAAGGGGAAGGTGGGTGGGAGAGCAGGGGGCAGGGGAGGAATAGGGAGGGGGCATCAAATATATGGTGATGGAAAGAATGCTGAATCTGGGTGTTGAATACATAATGCAGTGCACAGACAATATAATGTAGAATTGTACACCTGGAAACTACTGTATGTAATTTTTATCAACCAATGTCACCCCAATAAATTTAACAATAAAAATCAAACCAAAAAAACCCCAAAATAATTTGAATTCTACATTATAAGACATCTATATTAGTTTTTAGTAGTATTAATAATTGACATGCAAGGAGGAAAAATCACAAAAAATACAAAGTTCTGTGTTTGGCCAGAAATGAACAGCTTGAACCTATGCAAAGAGAGTAAGTTTGATATCTTGAGACATACTCTCTTTTCTCCCATTATAAATTTTAAGGAAACAGAGATGGTAACCCTCTACAAGTTCACAACAGCCTGAAATAATCTAGCCTACGGTTAGCAAATGGTTATAAATGTCCTTATTTGTTTCTGCTTTCAATTTTACCCCAGAACATTGTGTACATGTCAGATACATAGCAAACTTCAAAGGAAAATGAACATGAATTGTATCTTTCTATTTTCTTCTCATAAGTAGGATGATTTTTAAATGTTTAATTTCATAATGAATCATTAACCTAGTGTTACACAGAACATGATAAGGAAAGGAGAATATAAGTAAAAGAAAAATACTTTTCATATCCAATATGTACATTATCTTTCATGGAACATTTCCTAAATGTTAAATTTTTATTGTAATTTCTAAAGTTATATATATTTTTTAATTTTAGAAAAAAGTTAAACGTAAAATGTCTTTTATAAACTATTTGAACACCTGAAATAGCTAAAAATGACAAGTGTATGTCCCACTGTGTAGATTCAGGTCACATATTGGCTGTTATATTAACAACGTAGAGATGCCTTTGAATATATTTTTAATGCTTAAAATGGTTTTGTGGATATGTTTCCCTTAGAATAAGTTTTCCATTATATTTCTCTACAATTCATATGCTCATATGCTCACATTAGATCATTTCTCCAATAACACATTTATTATTTCTTATAAAAGTTACTGTATGATGGTGTCACAAAAATGTTTCTATTTATTGAATTTTTTAATATTTCAAGTTTATTAAAGCATTTTCTAATTTATCTTTCCATAAAATATAGTTTATACTTTGAATTTGTGTAAACATTCTAATTGTATACTCTATTTAATTGGTAAAAATTAGTCAAAATAGGGGAAGCTGGGATGGCTCAGTGGGTTAAGCGCTCACTTTGAAGCCCCGGGGACAGAGGATCGAATCCCGGCCCAGGCCTGTGTGGACCCATATGCTGAACTGGGAAGTTCTCCCAGTTCAGTTCTCTCTCTGTCTCTGTATCTCTCCCTCTCTCTCTCTCTGTCAAAAACAACAAATAAATAAATAAATAAATAAATAAATAAATAAATAAATAAATAAATAAAATAATATCTTAAAAAAAATTAGTCAAAATAATCAACATGCTAGTAAATTAAAATAATTTCCAGTTTTAATTAGAATACAATTTTACTCCTTTATCCCTATAATTAGAGTACCAAGTGAGCCAATTTTTCAATTATTATACAAGTTGAGACTTCTCTTGTTATTTACAAGTCTAAGACTAAACCTTTAACAGACATATTTATCCCATAGGTAAAGCACACGTCATCTGTTTTAAAGAATTACTTTCAACTATACTTAATTCTAGGCTTTCAATTCTAATATTTTGTACTAAGTCTTAATAAATTTTAATCTTACTTTAAAAGTGAAGATATTACAAAGGAAGAAAAACATGTTATTCTTAGTTTCTTATTAATTTTGGAGAAATGCACATTTTAAAAAGTGAGGCATCAACACATTAAATAGAAGACTTTATTTGTGGTTTTGAAGAAGTCCTCACACTTGAAAAATACCCAATGAGTCATTTCTTCTATTGTCATTGAGAATTTAAATTAAAAAATTTAGTCCGTTTTTGGTTTTCTTTTTAAGTAAAGTAAGGCTTTATCATTCAAGAAAGATATTTTTTCCTAGATTTAGAACAAATCAATATGTTGAAGGAAAGAGAATAATACTCTTAATGTGAATGGTGACAGACAGATTAGAATCTCCATATTATTTATTTTGATTAAGAAAACATGAATAGGGGAAGCCGGGATGGCTCGGTGGGTTAAGCGCTCACTTTGCAGCGCCGGGGACCAGGGATTGAATCCCGGCCCCGGCCCATGTGGAACCATGTGCTGAACTGGGAGCTCTCCCAGTTCAGTTCTCTCTCTGTCTCTGTCTCTGTATCTCTCTCTATCTCTGTCAAAAAAACAATAAAAATAAATAAATAAATATTTAAGAAAACATGAATAATACTAAATATTTGTATAGAGGTACATATTACAGCTCATAATGTCCTTAGGTATTATTTGACTTTATTTATATCACCCTAAAGTTCTAGTTTTTTGGGTGACTATGGCTTGAGTCAAATGATTTCTACAAGATTCCTCCGATAATCATTCGATTGAATTCTGCTTTTCACGTATAATGTCATTTATCCAATTGAAGATCTTTGAGATCCTCCATAAAAGCCACATACAATTGTGATTCTAGAAATATAAAGAAAACTTCTGCCATTCTTTTGACCACATCACATTTTGTTTCTGATGACCAGAGAATGTTTGAGTTACTTGTCTTACTATCTATTTACTTCATTGGTAAATGGTTTTGTCACCAGAAAAACACTCACATATCTAAAACTCTTTTTTTTTTTTAAATATTTATTTTATTATTTTTGGCAGAGACAGAGACAGAGAGAGACAGAGAGAAGGGAGTGGGCCCAGAGCTGTCTCCCTAGCTGTAAGTAATCAGTTATTGACATGGTTTTTGTTTTGCTCCACACAGGTGAGAGTGGGCCATGCAGGGCAGGAACTGCGCTGGGGGCCTCCCACATGGGAGGTATGCGCCCTTGAGCCAGGGACCAAATGGGAGGAGAGAACTGAACTGGGGGCTTCCTGCATGAGAAGCATGCCCCAGTTTAGCATACGGGTCCACACAGGCCAGGGACAAGATTCAATCCTCAGTTCCTGGGGCTGCAAAGCAAGCTCTTAACCCGCTGAGCCATCCCAGGTTCCCCTAAAACTTTTACCTAGAATTTACACAGATAAGTTAAATTTCAAATGGTATTAAAAGTTTTTAAGCATCTTCCATAACACAGTATTTTTATCCATTCTACAAAGACTTAAGAATCAAAGTAAAGGATAAAATAATCCTAAATTTCTTCCCAGAAATATGGTATAGTACTACCTTTGTACTTTGGCTTATAAGAGTTTGGAATTTTGTAAGTTTTTCTAGTACAATGTTGTGGTAAAAACATTAGGAAATATATTGTTTAAGGCATTGATTCCAGTAGGGAATTTAATAGTACACCAAGGAAGTGGCATAGTGCTTTGCAGTTGGACATCTGTTTTCATTTAACACTTCAGGGAAAACTTATTCTTGCCTATGGACATTTCAGATGCCCTTTTTATTTCTATAAACCCATAGAAACTTTGATCCTTGACATAAGAACATCTGCCACAGAGGCCAAATAGCAAACCCTCAATAAAGTTCATAGCAGAAAGAACAAATAATTATTTTAGCAAGTGAGAGACATGACTCCAATTCTGCAGAAAAAAAAAATTATAAAATAAACTTTTATCTGGGAGTATTGAACCCCTAATCCACAGTGTGGTTGTATTTGAAATTGGGGCCCCTAAGGAAATAATTAAGGTTCAGTGAGGTCATAAGGATGGGGCCCTGATATGATAGGATTAATGCCTCTTTAAGAAGAGACACCAGAAAACTTCCTCTCTCCCTCCCTCTCCCTCCTCCCTCCCCTCCCCTCTCTTCCTTCTCCCTCTCTCTGGAAAGGTCAGTGAGGACACAGTGAGAAGTCTGATGGCTGTGTACAAGCTAGGAAGAGGTCTCTCACCAGAAACTAAACTAGCCAGAACCTTGATCTTGGATTTTCATTCTCCACAACTGTAAGAAAATGAATTTTTGTTGTTTAAGCTACCTAATTCATGATATTATATGACAGCCCAAGCTAACTAACATATATGGAATATATTAATAAAAAAACCCAGTAATTAAAGACTACTTTGAATGAGTGCATAACACAAAAGCTATAAACTCTGCTATAAATGTTAGGGTTATCTAATTAAGCAAAAGGTTTACTAACAGGATTAAGAATGTACTAGGACATACCAAAAAACTGCAAGAAAGATAGATACATTTAGAGGCAATTTTCTCAATAATACAAGTAATATCACTAATCCTTAAGGAAGGACTGAAGACAATATCACAACACATTGTGTAATAAATGCCAATTTCATATCAAAATGTCAATGCAGTCAATCTTACCTAATATATTCCCGTTAAAATTTAATTAATAAATTAAATAACCCATAAGTCATTCTTTAATAAAGGTAAATGAACTTGAAGGAATTCAACTAAATGTTGCATTCAAAATTCTGTAGTTTAAAGCTTACAAAATCATGTGCATAGCTTCCCCCTACACACACACACACACACACACACACACACACACACACACACACACACACCCCAAATCCATCTAAATTATACTTATTTTTATCCTGGATGCTAAAAATTTCTCTAGTATGACTAAACTCATATCACATGAGTATTTGCCTACTCTGCGAACCTAGGAAGATAAAAGAGAATTTTTGCCAATATGGTTAGTCAGTAACTAACTATAGGAAATAAAACAGTTGGTCAGACTATTTTTCAAATATGAGTTCAATGAGTCATTTTATCTGACCTTATCTGACAGCTGTCAACTGTTAATGGTCCATATGTAACCAAATAATATGATAGACTATAAATTGCTTATAGGAACTGGAAGTCATTTCTTTGTAGAGAGCTGTTAGGGCTGCAGACAGGATTCTTCTTACAACTTTGCATTACTGATACGATGTAGTTAGCTTTCACATAATGAAAATAGTAGAAATGGAAAATGATCAATAACCTACTACAAACCATGGGTTCATTATTATCAGCTGAACATGCTTAGTCTAATTCTAATGTTATTCTTCTCTTCAGATTAACAGATAAAGAAAAATCAAAGAAAAATAAAGATGCTACTGCATTCAATAGGTATAATCTGAGTCCAACTTGATGTAAAGACTATAGCCTGAGTCTTTTCTGTAAAGGGCCAACTGTAAATATGTTACTTGTTTTGCACTATATGTTCCCGATTTCAACTACCCAACTATGTTTGTGGTAACATGGACCATACATAATGCATAAAGAAATGAGCATGGTCATATTCCAATGAAACTTTATTTATAAAACACGTGGAAAACCAGATTTGGACCATGCCCCTTGTTTTGTGACTCCTCTTCTAAAGAACCAGAGGGGTTGAATTTAGCAAATTTTGTAACCTGTAGTAAACAAGGCACTAGAGAATTAAAATGACACAAATTTGGTAAAGATATCTGTTCTTTACTAAAGAGGACAAGTCACTTTTAGTCTAGTGTGATATCAGTCATTCAAAAGAATCCAAAGACATGGGAAAGCAGATGTGGTATTTTCATATACCTTCTTATAAACCAATCCTGTCCTTTGCAAATCATCAAGTTATATGAGAAAATACCTATACACAACTATTTATAATAAAACACAGCCTGTAATTCCCACACTAAATTAGCATAGAAAAACTATATTACAGGGGAAGCCGGGATGGCTTCAGTGGGTTAGGCGCTCACTTTGTAGCGCCGGGGACCGAGGATCGAATCCCGGCCCTGGCCCGTGCAGAACCATATGCTGAACTGGGAGCTCCCCTAGTTCAGTTCTCTCTCAATCTCTGTATCTCTCTCTCTCTCTCTCTCTCTCCCTCTCTGTAATAAATAAATAAATAAATAAATAAATAAATAAATAAATAAATAAATAAACTTTGTTAATAAATTAAAAAAAAAAGATATTACTGAAATTCCTAAGAGACTCTGATTACTCAGTTTAAAACTCCAAGTGCAGAGATATTCATGAAAGAAAGAAGAAATATTGGAAGAACTTCCAAAGCTACTGTTTTAGACCTCTTTCTTGGCCTTGTTTCTCTTGGATTATCGACCATGCTCAAGCTCAATCCTCTCACAGCTTTTTCATCTGTTCATGGCCTATTACTATTCTCTATACATATGCACCAACTTGATTTATCTTTGCAGAGACATGTCCTCTTTAGTACCTGAAACCCAGGATTATAATTTATACCTGAGAGAAGAAATTGGTCATCCCCAAACTGACCACACAGAATCCAAAACTAAAGAGGCAAAAGAGCACACACTGAGTTTCTTAAAAGTATCACGCCAACTGATGCACTAAAAGGAACTCCTCAAGAGAAACTGGGAAATAATGACAGTTCGTATATGTTTCTAGGTTATTATTTTTGAGCAAGTATGTAATCTCTATAGAGTGCTCATTTAATATTCAGAGTTAAATAATTTTCAATAAATGTTTTGGCTGTCTTTATAAGATATCAAGAGAAAAAAGTTCTGAGGAAAACAAACAAAAATCCTGAACCAATGAGATCCTATCTAAAAAACTAGCTGTTTTTATTTTTTTCTAAAAATAATTGTGCCTCTTTCTAAATACTTTCTTAGCTAAAAATATTGACTTCTGAATTTCTATACCCTACAGATACTTGCATGGAGAATAAGAAATAAGAAATATAAAAATAATGTAAGTATGTTTTTTTTTTCATATATATATATATATATATATATATATATATATATTGGGTAAGGCAGACAAATAAGTTAGTATTAATATACTGAGGATGACATGAATTTTAGAAATGCAGATAATTCATTTATTCCATCTCTTAAATGAGTACAAATTATTATAAATCCTCTCAAGTGAATATTACTTCAATAAATATTGATCCCTATTGTACCAGGCACAGTGCTGATTGCTGAGAATCCAGCTATAAACTTGAGCTTATATTAAGCTACAGACTGAGAAACAGGGAAGTGTAGCACTATGATAATTATAGGGTGCTGTGGGAGAGGCTGCAAGAGAAGAAACATCCAAGCTGAGATCTGAAGCACAAGAATGTTTGTCCAGGTAAACAGGGAGAAAGCATGGTGAGATAGAGAGTGTACTAATCAAGGAATCAAATCAACTTTGATATATTTTTTAATCAGAATAAAAGTAGGTCTATTCTCCCTGCTTCCTAACTCAATCTGAGCTAATGTGCTTTAAAGAGCAATATGAAATCATCAGGTCTCTGGGAAAGTACTCAGGTCAATTGTTTAAACCACAGTGAATTAGATTTCTTGGGGCCTGAGAGTTATCTGGGTCAATGCAGGCCCAATGTTCCTTGATTCTCTTCGAAGACAAATAAAATCAAACCAGCTGAAGAACCCTCTTCTAGATAGCGGTTAGGCATTGGCAAAAATAGTCTCAAGTGAAAGAAATACATTCACTCATTAGAGAGGTGCTCATGATTACATCGTGCCTTTTATTTTCTAGAAGAAATAGAAGAGCCGTTTGGTTCATTCTCATCATTCAAACACCTGCACCCTCAATCCCAATGGAAAACATCAAGAAAAATAATCTCCTTTAAAATTGAAATCTCTGTGCATACAATGAGAGCCATGAACGGAAAGGTATCAATAGAATATATTCGTGACAGTTTTTTCAGACTTTTTGGAATTTACAAATCGGGCTGTTCAAAAAACTGTGCAAAGAACTATTCCCGTGATAGATTCTGAAACTTTCTGGAGCTAATAAATTGCAAATAACTTTATGGAATTCAATACTTACTTTGGTCCAAAATTTCTTCCCAGAATATATTGTAAAAAAAAAGAAATTAAATTTTCCCCACTCTAAATTTTATTATTCATTTTTATTTAACAATGAATAGTTAATACTTAATCACTATCAAAACACCAAAGAGCATTTCTAAAACATTTTTGGTAGGGTGGTTGGTCTCTTAAAGCTCTTGAATGAGAGCACTTTGTCCTTCATAATTGTTTAATAGCATCTATCGCATTTTGAAGTATAATATTAATTTAAATGACTGCAACTCTTTTGTTATTTTTAAATACTGTTGCAATTTATATGGACAAGTTGTGTTCTTGAAATAATTTTGTTCTATGGGGCCATGAGACATTCATTGTGATATAAAAGCCATAAACTGGTTTATGCATTGCAAACAGTAAATTAAATATATCAGCAAAGGCTATATAAATAATTGATTTGTTAAGTGGGAAAAATCACATATTTTAAGAGTTTCATTTCTAATGTCAATTTCTTAGATTTTTAACATTGAGAGTATTAATGGAAATTTTATAATTCACTTAAAAATTATCACCAGAGTAGTCAGTCACATGCCATATGTAATGTTATTTTTAAGGTGTGACATAAAATTGACTCAGAAGCAAAAAAATGAATTTATGTGTGATAGATGACTTCTTTTAGAACCAGTTCAGGGACTACAAGTGTTGTTCTTGGTTTTAGGTATAAATTATAAATATAAATGAATTTGTAATATTGTGTTAAAATACAGTTTTTGGAAATATCATGTCTAAAGATAAGTCCTATTATATGAGAAATATAATAATCTATTTGAAAAATTAGGAGTATAGCAGGAGCAGCTGTAAATTAATAATTATTATCATTTAGTTTGAAGAAACTATTTTTCAGAACACTTGATCATTGAATGTCTTCTCTATATTATTAAATTATTACTTTAAGAGAAACAAATACTTCCCTTGAATTTTCTAGTTCTTATATATAAAGAACCTTTTTTGTTATGTGGACTGTATGGTTTATGCTTAAGCCAATATGTTTAACTAATTTGTTGCATTTTGTTCTAGTTTTTCAAATAAAACTTTAATTTTCTTTAACTTAGTTTGTAATTACTACTGGTAAGTTCTCTTACAAAACTTGAACTTAAGGAAACCCACATTTTAAATTAAGATGTACTTCAATCAGATAAATTCATGTTTTCCTTTATTTCCCTAAACCCAGCAGAGTGGTATTTTAATTCTAACTATACTCTGTATACTTTATGTAACCAATGTGTGAAAAGCCTTCTTTGGGCAGCCTCTGATCTTACATGTGCTAGCCCTGAAGCAGGATTTAGTTTTTTACTTTCATCACCAGCAGCAAATCTATACCAACAGAGCATGAAAGAAAAATGTACTTACAGCATAGTCAATAATATTGTAATAAATATATATGGATTTAGATAGGTACTAGACTTACTGAGATAATAATGTTTTTTATTTCTTTTGTTAAATTTGTTGGGCTGACTTTGGTTTGTAAAATTATATAGATTTCAAGTGTACACTTCTATAATACATTATCTATGTGTTGCATTTATGCTCACCATCCAGAGTCAGTTTTCCTTTTGTCACCATATATTTGACTCCCTCTACCTCCTTCTCTCTCTGCTAACCACTAAACTATTGTCTGTGTCCATGAGTTTGTTTCTTTATCTTGTTCCTTTGTTGCTTTCAGTTTTACATTCCATATAAGAGTGAAGTCATTTGGCTCTTGATTTTTTCTATCTGACTTACTTTGCTTAGCTTAATAATCTCAAGATCCATCCATGTTGTTGTAAATGGCAGTTTTTCATCATTTTTCATGGCTGAGTAGTATTCCATTGCATATATGTACCACATCTTCCTTATGGAGTCATCTATCGAAGGACGCTTGCATCATTTTCAAGTTTTAGCCACCATGAATAACGATGCACTGAGCATCAGAGTACATATAGCTATGCAGAAAAAAAGATTTCATGTTTTTGAGGTAGATAGCCAGAAGAGGATTGTTAGGTCATATGGTAACTTCAATTTTTTGTGGTACCTCCATAACATTTTTCTTAGGGGCTCTATCAATTTACATTTCTACCGGAAGTGTATGAGGGTTCCTTTTTCTTCACAGCCTCTCCGACACTTGTTATTATTTGTCTAGTTGATGACAGCCACTCTAACAGGTGTGAGGTGATATCTTACTGTACTTTTGATTTGCATTTCCCTAATTGATAGTGAAGTTGAGTATTTTTCATATATCTGTTGGCCATTTGCATGTCTTCTTGGGAGAAATATCTGTTCACATCCTCTGTCCATTTTTCAATTTCATTGTTTGCTTTTTTGTTGTTGGGTTGTAGGAGTTCTTTATACATTTTGGATATTAGCCCCTTATTGGAGATGTCATCTGAAAATACGTTCTCTCATTTGGTTTTTGCCTCTTTGTTTTGTTGATGGTTTATTTTACTTTGAAGAAGCTTTCTAGTTTGATATAGTACTGTTCATTTATTATTTACTTATTTATTTTAAAGATTTATTTTATTGTTTGAGAGAAGGTGAGAGGGAGACAAAGAGAGAGAGAGAGAGAGAGAGAGAGAGAGAGAGAGAGAGAGAGAGAGAGAGAGAGAGA
>PVKE010025860.1:0-22712 GCA_004027555.1 Craseonycteris thonglongyai | reverse complement strand
AAGACTACCCCCCACTTCCGAGGCTGTAGTCTTACACAGCGAATATAGGCCTAAACCTATGTTTTAACTGTAAAATTAGGGGGTCGTCTTATACGCCCGGTCGTCTTATACGCCGGAAAATACAGTATTTAGATAAAATGGTATAATAGTTTATATTTCTTTTCATGTACTTTTCTTATTTTCAGATTTAATAAGATTGTATATTTTTGTGTGTCCAAGGGTTAACTGCAGTCTTGGCATATTATGAAGCAGAATTTCTAATGGTTTCATCCAACAGTGGAAATGGCCTCTTAGGATGTAGTGAGCTCCCTGTTTCTGCTACTGTACAGTCTCGGACAGAAATGACATAGCAGGATGTCTTAATGGGTAGAGTGATTCCCTGAGCAACAGCAGGGTCCTCAGCTGGGATTCTCTATCCTCAATTCCAGAGAAGCCCAGCAGCTTGATGGTTAGTCCTCATGGCCAGGAAGCTCACGCCACTCTCCACCTGTCCCAGCCTCTCAGGCTCACTTTGAAGCCTGTTTTATTAGCAGTGCTGTTTTTAGGGGACCCTCTGTTGGCACTGATTTCATTGTTCTTAATTCCCTTAGTGATATTTTATTCTGATTTGACAGATTGACCAGTCAGTTGGGAAGTACTTTTTAAGCGTCCTAGAAGTCATGTTCTCATGTTGCTGGCAAGATGGTCTGGGATAATTTGTCATATGTCTATTTTGAAGTTTAATCTTTGTTATTCAGAAAGGAACAACAGTTTTTCAAAAACTGACTTCATGTTTGAAAATTGTGTATGTGTTAATAATGGAATTATAAAATTCTCTTTGGGAAACATTCAGAATAATATAAAGAAGATGAACATCGCCTGGAATCCCATGCATACCCACATTGTAGGTTTACTCCCCAAACTATTTCTAGGCAGATACAGATACTTTTAAAAAACAGAAATTGGGGGTGCCGGGATAGCTCAGCAGATTGAACTCTTGTTTGTCTTGCAACAATGAGTTCTGGAGATTGAATCCGGGCCCTGGCCCATGCAAACTATGCTGAACTGTGGCGCAATTGGTAACCACCAGGATGGCAGCGAAGATTCTTGTCTCCCAAGTGGGAGGCCCCCAGTTTGGTTCCTGCCCTGTGTGGCCCACATCCATGTGTGGGATGGAACTATGTCACAACTAATGTACAACTATGGAGACTGCTGTGGGTCATCTCTCTGTCTTTCAGCTCTCAAAACAATAAAATAAATCATACAAAAAAACAATTTGTCTTCTAGACACTTTTATAACGTTCTTTTCCACTTAATATGCACATATTCTATGTCAGCTATTATATATCAGTATCTTTCTAAAGGCTGCATGATATATGATTTTAAACGACTGATATACTTCATGGTCATTTAGGTTTTTCAACTTTTCACCATGACATTTTGATGGATGTCCTTACACTTAGCTTTATGTTGCTTGACTTCCCCCCACAACGCCCCCAGGATAAATTCCTAGAAGGGGAACTATTCAGTCAAAGGAATTATCCATTTAAAATGTCCATCTGCACTGCCAGATTTCTCTCCCCCCAAAGCATATCTGCTTCTGTTCTTTCTATTCATAGTGTATAAATGACTCATGTCAATATGGCAAGGCCAAACCATAAAACTATACAACATCTTTTTTTTTAAAGATTTATTTTCATTTTTGACAGAGAAAGAGAGATGCAGAGACAGAGAGAAGGGGGAGGGCCCAGAGCAGTCTCCACAGTTGCACATCATTGGTTTTTCCACATAGTTTCACTCCACAGGTGGACTCAGGGCTGCACCCCTGTGAAAACTGAACTGGGGACACTCCCCAGTTCAGCACATGGGTTCGCACGGGCTGGGGCTGGGACTCGATCCCTGGTCCCCGGGGCTCAAAGTGAATGCTCAACCCACTGAGCCATCCTGGCTTCCCTGTACAACACATCTTAAAGAAATAAATCTAAACTAAAGTTTAGACTTGAAAGAATTGAAAATAGTTTTGAGTGACGTTATTTTCTTTTTAAAAACAGGCTGATCTGCCAGGGACATCAGGATGAATTCCCCATGACAGCTGTTGGCTCTTTGGGACAGGCTGGGTGACATGTCCTGTCCAGCAATCTCAACCCCACACCATTTTCACATTATGCAAGACTAGCCAGATGTTCAGGCATTCAGTGTAATTCCAGAACATCTTATTAATGCAGATGATGAAATGCCTTAGTCATTTAAGCTTTGTTCTGTTTAATTTTGGTCCCTGGTCCTTCTGTGCTACATTGAACATTTACATTCATTTATGCAATCTAAATCTCTGTTAAGTTTTCACTTTACTGCTGGAAGAAATGCTCCCTATGCAGAAATATATTTTCAAAAAATGTAAAAATTTATGTAAAAGTTATTTAAAATAATTTTTAAGTGTACAATTCAGTGGTATTGAGTATATTCACAATGTTGCACAACTATCACCCCTATCCATATTCAGGACTTTTAAAAAAATTATCACAAACTCTGTTCATCTGTTTTAATGTGTGTCAGAATTTCCTTTATTTGAAAGATTGAATACTATTTCATTGCATGCTATTTCAGTCGTTTGCCCAGTTTTGAATTGGGTTGTTTTGTTGAGTTGTAGGAGTTCTTTATACAGGGTCAGGCAGAAGTAACACCCCCTTTTTATGGGCTGGTAATCTATACCAAATTTTTTTTTACAAAATTATAAGCATGTAATTATGAAACATACAACATCATGCTCAAGCACACTATATGACATTTTAGACGAAATGTTCAAATTTCTGCCCATCTCATGCGAGACAAAGCAAGCCTTGCGATGTTATGGCATTACTTCTGCCGGACCCTGAATATTCTGGATGTTTAGCCTTTATCAGATATGTGATTTGCAAATATACTATCCCATACTGTGGGCTCATGATAGTGCCCTTTGGTGCACAAAAGCTTTAAATTTTACTTACTTTTTAAAAGATTTATTGTTTGAGATAAGGTGAGAGAGAGAAAGAGAGAAGCTGGGAGAGCCCATAGCCGTCTCCATCATTGTACATCATTAGTTGTGACATGGTTTCATTCCACACAGGTGGATGTGGGGCTGCACAGGGTAGGAATTGAACTGGAGGCCTCGCTCATAGGAGGCAAGAACCTTCACCACCATCCAGGTGGCTACCAGTTGCTCCACAGTTCTGTATATGGGTTTACATGGGCTGCAGCCTGGACTCAACCTCCAGACCTCATTTTAAAAGCAAATGCTCCACCTGAGTTATTCCAGCATCCCCCCAAAAAAGTTTTTAATTTTAAATAGGCCCAATTTATTCTTTGTTGTTGCCATACCCAAGAAATAGATTCGATGTCATGAAGATTTTTACCTATGTTTTCTTCTAAAAGTTTTATAGTTTTAGCTCAGTGTTTAAGTCTTTAATCCATTTTGGGCTATGTTTTGTATATGTGGTCAAAGAAGGGTCCAACTTCATTTTTTTTTTTTTTTTTTTTTGGTGTATAGATACCCAGTTTTCCCAGTACCATTGGTTGAAAAGATTATTCTTTGTCCATTGAATGGCCTTGGCACCCTTGTCAAAAACCAATTGACCATATGGGCAAGGGTTTATTTCTGGACTTTTTATTTCATTCTATTGGTCTATACAAGGGCTATCTGGACAGTGTCCAGCCGTGTAACCATTCTTGTTATATGGACAATGGCTGGATATTTTCCCCCCAGACAGCCCTCATATGTCCTTATATTAGTACCACACTGTTTCAATTACTATAGCTTTGTAGTAAGGTTTGAAATCAGGAAGTGTGAGTCCTCCAACTTTGTTCTTCTTTTTCAGATATATTCATTTAAAATTGTACCTAGGTAATCACCAAACTGTTGCGCGTGTCCATAAGCCTGCATGATTTCTGAAAGATATTTTTGAGAGTAGAAAAATCTTTATCTTCAAAACTTTAATACAGGAAGTAAACTGTTCCCTTCGCCCCGCCCCCGCTCTCTTTGCTACACTAAAAGGATTGAATGAAAATACATCTTGTTTCCTTGTACCAAAGCTTAGGACCTCTCCCCACCATCCTTCTGGAAGGGCTAGAAGAGTTAGGGAGGAATTGATTCTGGGTGTAAAGATTCTGCTTGAAGAAGTATGAGAAGAGCTGGGAAGGGAAGCAGCCTCCTGCTAAAAAGAGGATGGCGGGTGGGATATCTGCTAAAAAATATGTACATGTACATTATATACATATACATAGAAGCAGGGAGTTTACAGCTCCCAGGGTCTAGGAGTTGATTCCTGGAATTTTACCAAGAATAAAGAAGGCCCTCCTGCTCAGGTTGGTAGAACTGGCACAGGGCCACCCGAGGAGCTTGCATCAGGCCCCTGCACCAGGTCCTGGTGGGTGGTTGTGCCGAATGGAATTCGCTGGAGACCAGCTCGGCTAGAACACTGATTTTTAATGACACCTATATTGATGTTTCTTCCTCCCAGTACCATCACAGGAAGAAAAAGATCCTAAAAATATTTTATTTCAAGCATAATTTCCACTCTCTCCTCCTACCTCTTGCTTTTTTAAAATTTGCTTCAAGTAGCAATGAGTGGTGCCTGCAAGTTGGGGCTTTTGACTAAGCCAGAGAGTTAGATCACAGGAACAACCCCTGCTTACTGTCACGTGGATGAGGGTGAGGTATTGACTCAGTCTGAGCAGTGTGACAAGGGAGGGAACAGAGCAAGGAGCCGGACAGAGGAGGCCAAGGTGTGCTAAGAGTCAGCATGACACTCGCGGTCAGCCATGACAGCCAGGGCTGGGGCAGTCACAGGAGGCAAGAAAGCTGCAATCAGCGGTCCTAATCGGTGGGGCAGCACCGAGGACTGGCAGGGAGGCAAGCAAAAATCCGAAGTTTGACAGCCAGTTAGGATGGGCGGGGGAATTACTGGCACCAGACACTGACAGCAAAGAAGGCTCCAGTAATCCCTCCTGAGGGAAGGAAGAGAATGCAGGGGGTACCCAGAGGAAGCTGTGCAAGGAACTGCTGGCAATGTGAGTCTATAAGCCAGTGGGAAATTGCCTTGGAGATATGTCTGGGAATTCTCAGTGTCTTGATAGTAAAGTCACTGTGGATAATGGATGAAATGACCCAAAGAAAGTATACAGAGTAGAACAAAGAAGAGGTCAACTTAAAATTCTCTGGGGTACACCAGCATCAGGGAGCAAACTAAACAAAAAACAGTGCATGAGTTCTAAATATGTTTCTGAATACACACACACACATATGAAAGCCATCAGATGGCTAATCATTTATTCCAGGTGGACTAATTGCTGTCTTAAACTGTTGGTGACCTTGTAGCATGTACAGATGCACACAGCACTGTTAGGAGTTACTACTGTTTGGTTTCTGTGAGGAGCCCTGTGTTAAGCCTTAAGTATACGAGCATGAAGGCGGAGAAGACAAAGCCCCTGCCAGTTCTTTAGAGTCAAGGGAGATAAGCTGTATACGTAAGAATAAACATTAGCTCAAGATGATGAGAACTGAGCACCACCTGAGGAAGTTCTGTGTCAAGGGAAGCGACACTAAGGGAAGAGTTCATATTAATATTAGTTGAGCAGCTGCCTGTGTACTTCCTTATTTAAATCTTCACAATGTTCCAATGGGGTTACATTATCCCCTCTTTGGACCTAAGGCAGCTTCAGCTCAGAGGTTAATTTGCCCAAAAGAAATCAACTAGAGAGTGTGTGCAGTTCCCACCATTACATTGTGCTGTGCCATGAAAAATTCACGTTTTCATTAGTTGCTCTGTGCAGTGCCCCTCCCCAGCCAGTTCTTGATTAAACTATCATCTTTCACGGCCATTCTCAGCACAGATGACTAGCACAGTGCCTTCCATTCTACCAAACACTCCTTTCATCTGCCACCAATCAGACCCGTTTGCTGGCTTTATCTTAACCTAAAGGGATTGGCGGAATTGAGCTTTTGTTTCAGTGTCTTTACTTTTGCTAAGTTAGGAGGATGTTTGCTTTTGTTGAGATATGTTGTGTTGTGCTGTGTTCCTACTCCCATTTTTTAACGGCAAAGCTGTGCCATTCTTACTGTTTATGTTTCAGTTGAAAGTGGGGCTTCAGCTTTAATTAACCCAGAGCAAATCTGCTGATGCAGGGCCAGCAGCCTTTCAACCAGCTTCTGAGCAATGAATATGTGATGTTTTCTAGTATTCTTTAGTTCTTTGCAGGAAAGGTGAGATTTAAATGGGATTTAAAGATGGAAGAAGAATTAAGTCCTCCTGTACTTGTTGAGTTGGCTGATCAGGCATACAACTTTAAATGGGACAGAAAACAATAGTACTGTCTCTTTTCAAATGGTATGTGTGGTCAGCCTATCTCACTGGACTAAATTCAGTGTGTTAGTAGGCTGACCGTTTGTACCGTTTGAAATGAGACAATGCCATTGTTTTCTGTTCAGTTTAAAATGGTACGTCTGATAGGCCTGTTTTTGAGGTTAGCTTGAAATACCAAAGATTAAAAAAATACACTTATGTAAAAGACGAAGCTTTATGGCATAAGTATGAGCATAGTTCATTACTGTATTACCAATTTATCAAGTGTTACTTTCTATCTCTTTATGATAATTATTATTAATGGTATAACCAAAGCTTGAAGTGATTTTTCTTTTAAGCTAACTCTTTTTCGAGTGGATTGACATTTCAAGGGTTTTTAAATAGTTGCCAGATAGCTGGGATGGCTTAGCTTTGTGTCAGGAAGACACAAAGGTATATGTTCTATGAATTTATATGAACAATGAAATCCTTCAGCTCTCTTTTTCCAGGAAAGGATGCTCTGATCCTGCCGGGGACATTGGCTTCAGCATTAAAACTTATTTTGCATTTGTTTTAAATTTCTGTTTTATTGTTTTCTCTTCCTATTTTACTAAATAGGTTATCATAAATTTATTTTTAATGTTCTTCCCTTTGCATCTTCAAAGAAAAAATATTGAAAGTGGGAAGGCCTTGAGGAATAACTAAGAATAAGGGGTAGCTTTCTTGTTAAGCACTCACTTAGCAGCCCTGGGGTCTGCGGATTGAATCCCGTCCCTGGCCTGTGCAGACCCATATACTGAACTGGGGTATGGCCCCCAGTTCTCTTCTTGCCGGGTGAGCTTCCCATGTGATAGGCCCCTGGTTCGGCCCCCAGCTTGCAGAGGCGTGCCTCCCATGCGGGTGGCTCTCAGCCCAGTTCCCACCCTGCGCAGCTACTGCTCATCTGTGTGAACTGAAACCATGTTGAAAACTGATGACGTACAACTATGGAGACTGCTCTGGGCCCTCCCCATTCTGTCTGTCTGTCTCTGTCTCTCTGTCAAAAACAATAAAATAAATAGAAATAAATAGTTGCCAACATTTTAATGTTATCTTCTAGTCACATGATTAACCGTCAATATGTTCCTTGTGTGGGAAAAAAAGTTCATTTGAGCTGAATGTTCATTATCTTTAACAGTTTTCACAAGAAAGAGAGTAAAAAAAGCTGGGCAAGAATGTGGGTTCCTTGTTCTTATGTAAGCTGGCTTATATCCCACCTCCTGTGGGGAAAGCAGAAAGTAGAAGGGAGGGAAATGGTGGTGCCAAACTCCTACCCATAGCTCCAAACAAAAAGAAGTAGGAAACCGTCATGTTTATAAACTAGTGAGAGAAATGAATACACGGTCTTAGGCCACCATTTTTGCCCTTCCTGCTCCATGCTGCTGATGGCTTATGCATCTTAAATCCCCAACTGCTCATCAGGGAAGAGGAGCAGTTTATCCTGACCAGCAGGCCCTCAGATAGAGCCGTGTAACCTTCATAGTCAAGGAATGAGACCCAGGACCTGGCTATGTTTTGGAATCCTATTGCTGACTTTTACTCTTCAATGTTCCTCAGAAGTGGGAGACTAACAGGATATACTGTTAGGGTATATACAAGATTCTGTAGGACTCAGGAAGACACAAAGGTATATGTTCTATGAATTTATATGAACAATGAAATCCTTCAGCTCTCTTTTTCCAGGAAAGGATGCTCTGATCCTGCCGGAGACATTGGCTTCAGCATTAAAACTTATTTTGCATTTGTTTTAAATTTCTGTTTTATTGTTTTCCTATTTTACTAAATAGGTTATCATAAATTTATTTTTAATGTTCTTCCCTTTGCATCTTCAAAGAAAAAATATTGAAAGTGGGAAGGCCTTGAGGAATAACTAAGAATAAGGGGTAGCTTTCTTGTCCAGTCTCCATGACTCCATAATTTCTGCTGACAAAAAGAAAGGGGAAGAACTTTCCAGGTAAAATGAACTATAGGAGGAAAGAACCAGCATGCATGACATGGAAAAGACATCAGGGGTAAAGCTGGAAAGGTGGTCTGGGACAAATTGTGAAGGTTCTTGAGTGCCACAATAATTGGAGTTTGAACTTTGTCCCACAGGCACTAGGAGGGCTTTGAGATGAGAGATGTGAGTGTATTTTTCCTTTTCATAAGTGACTTTGGTATCAGCGTAGACTTAGAGGATGGATTGGGAAGGAGTCCAGGATACCAATTAGGCAGCAGATGATGATGGCCCAAATTAAGTCAGTTTTGGTATAAGTGGGCCATACTGGAAAAATTATGTGATAGCAGGTATTCGTGAGACTTAGTCATATGACACGCAAAAAAATATAAGAGTAAAGGCTGGCAATAGAATTCTGAAAGGTATTGGAGAAAAATAATGACCTAAAATTTGAGCCAGAGAGCAAGTAGGTACTGTTAGTCAAGAAGGGATTTATTGGAGAAGAGATATTTTGTGTGTTTTGTACTAGAAATATTTAATTTGAAGTGTCCATGTGATAGCTAAAATCAATGTGTCCAGACAGCTAGAATCTTGGGTTTGGGCTCAGAAAAAAAAGGTTGAGACTAAAGGTGAGTATTAGGAAGTCAATCATCATAGACAAGATAGGTGAAATTTCCAAAGTGGATGAGGTTGCTTATAGAGAGAGTGTAGCATGGAGGAAGAGATGCCCCAGGACAGAACTTTGTAGTGGAGGAATTGGCCAAACAGAGACAGAAAAAGAGCCATGTGAAATAGAGGGACCACAGTGCAGAAGCCAAGGAAACCTTATCCAGAAAGAGAAGTTGCTTAGAAAGCACATTCCATGGGAACATTAAATTTTGGCCTTTAGGAAGTCTCTAGTGGCCTTTTGAGAAGCCAGTCCCTAAGAAATGAGAGGCAGGAACAAGATTCTAATGGTTGAGGCGTGGATGGGAAGGCACGATAGTATAAATGGATCCCCCAAACTGCCCTTGGGAGATTTTGTAGTGAAGGAAAGGGAGACATGGAAGGGGAGACATTTCTATTATCATAGTTCATTAATTTGCAAAGCACTTTTACATCTATTACCTCACTCAGTTCCCAAGACGACTCAGCAGGGAGGAAGGGAAACTATTGATATGTCTGGGAACAAAATGAGGTTCAAAAAAGGTTAAAGGCTTGCCCAAGGTCCTCAATAGCAAATAAGTGGAAGAACTGGCTTACGCTCCTTGTTAAAAGGGTTTTGGTCTTATTCAGGAGACAGTGGGGAGCAACCGGAAGATTTTATACAAAGGCATGCCATGTTTAAGTCAATGCCTGAGGGAGACAAAGCTGGCAGTGATGTATAGGATGTGTTAGTGCAACAGACACCTCAGAGAGTAAACCTTTAGGACATGGCTTCAAATTGGGACACAGCTTAAATAAACATCACATTGCATGACGAGCAAATTATATTCCCTTCAGTGCTGTGTGCCCTCTTATGTTTGTGTTAAGGACAGCGTTGCACTTTGCTAATATCTTTTAACAACAGCCCCCCCCCCCAATCTCTTTTTTGAAGAAAGAGAGCTAGCCCTAGGCTGAGAACAGCTGCAAGCAACTAGCTCTTGCAAGAACTGAATTATGAGGACTGGTCAAGAAATTCACAGAACTTGAGTTTATCAGAGAGGTGGGAGTACTAATGCACACAGTTTGATCGTGTGACATTATTAATGTATGTGCCAAATTTCCGCTTACTCGAGATTGTGCTCTTTCAGATATTGCCAAAGAAACATGTCAAATGTGAAGACAACCCCAAATGTGATAAAATTGAATTTCGTGCTGTCATTGAGTTTCTCAAAAAAATAAGGGAGAACACCTCAAATCATTTTGGAGTAGATATTAGTGGTTTCTGTAGATTGTTGCCCTGGGAAATCCATGGCTTACAAGTGGCATAGACTTCTCAAGCAAGGCAGAGAGTTGATTGAAGATGACTTTCATCCGGGACAGTGTTGAGGCCACTTCTTCAGACATTGTCAGAAAAGTTGAAAAACTTATAGTGGAAGATGCCAGACTAAATAAACAGCAGCTGGCAGAAATGGTTGGAGTGTCACCTACAACCATTTTGAATATTCTTCATCAGCATCTAAGGCTGTCAAAAGTCAGTGCAAGATGGATACCGAGATGCTCACGCTGCTTCAAAAACAACAGCGTGTTAAGTGTTCCCAACAGTTTCTGGACCTCTGCAGAGACAACAAAGATGAAGGTTTAAACTGGATTGTCACTGGAGATGAAACTTGGCTTCATCATGACGAGCCTGAGTCAAAGCAGGAGTCCATGCAGTGGCAGGAAAAGGGCACGCCACCCTCTAAGAAGTTCAAGGTGTCGCAATCTGCTGTAAAAATCATGGCTACTGTTCTTTGGGATATGGATGGTATCCAGCTGATCGATTACAAGAATAAGGGTGTCACAGTCACTAGGATAGAACTATTCCAGTCTGCTGAAACAGTTAAAAGAATCCGTGAAGGAGGAAAAAAAGAGGAAAGAAAATGCACCAAAGGGCTGCTGCTTTTGCACCACAATGTGTCCATGCACAAGAGCAGTGTTGTGTTGGCTACTCTTCATGACCGTGGCTTCCAAACCGTAAACCACCCTCCCTACAGTCCAGAGCTGGCTCGGTCTGACTATTATTTGTTCCCAACTATGAAAAAACAGCTTTAAAGGAAGGAATCTACAGATGGTGAAAAGGTTAAAGATGCAATTTGATGGCAAAAACAAAACACTTTTCTCTGGGCTATAAATAAACTTACTGAAAGATCTGAAAAGTATATTAGGGTTAAGGGTAAAAAGGAAAAGAATAGTTTTTTTTACCCTTCTTCCCCTTCTGTGAATTTCTTGACCACCCCTCCTCATACATTGCTTTGTGTTCACTCTATATTTAAAATTACTTTCTAGTTATGAGTAGTGCTGATTTCTCATTTATTATGATTATAGAAAGCTTACTGTCAAATACATCTAAGTGAAAAAAAGTTAAAGAAAAATATTAAGTAAGGCAGGTGGTATACACATATGGGAAAAAGCACAATAAATGTGAATCTAATGACTAAAGTTTGGAAAATTACTGTATCAGAGACTATTGCAATAGGAGTAATGAGGGTTTAGTTTAATCCAGGGTGAGATGAGGGCAAGTGGAAATGGGGAAGTCTAGTAGACATTTTAAGGGAGTTAAAGGGTTGGGGTATTTTCTGCATCATTTCTCAGCATGCTTATGGCTGCAATGACAGAAAAATCAAAAGAGTTTGTGCAATACAGTGAATTTATTATCCTCATATACCAAGCAGCCCCAAGATAAGGCTGATATAGTTGCAGCAGCCCCGTCATGACACATGGTGCCTCCGTGCAAGGAAAAACCATCTCTTGCGGAGATGAAGAGTGAAGGGTGAAGAAACCTTTCCTTGAAGGCACCACTGCCAAAAGCTTTTCCCTCAGGACTCATTGTCCTATAAGACATCGCAGGTCATGCATAAACCAGTCACTGCGGAGGGGAATCAATGACCATAACTAACCTAGACTGATTAGGACTTACTGTCTGCATTAGGATAGAGAGGCTGTCCTGAAGGATGGAATTCTCAACATAATTGAAGCTCTGTTAACAAATCTGGCCCCTAGGCAGTCAACTGTTATGACTTAGACCAGTGGTTCTAAAATTCCTCAAAGTAGGTCTTGAATGTAAGTGGGAAACTTCTTGAGGCTCGTGTTTTTTTAATTTCATTTTGCTTTTCTCTCCATGTGTTGGTTTAATGCAGAACGAAATACTTCCACAGCAAAATCAACGTCTTGTTTAGTGATGCACATCGAGGGCGCGACACGGAATGTCTGAGGAGACAAATGAAGACAGAGCAACAGTCATCATGGAATCAAATGTGACTTTGAAGAAATGTACTCAACTAAGAATCCCAAACCTTGCTTTTCGGACATGCTTATATTTTTCTCATGGGTTGGTCTTTTTCTCCCTAATTCTGTACCCAGGACATTGAACCTCCACTCTCCTAAAAATTCTGGTACCATTAGTCTCGGCTCCTTTTCTGTTTTGTCATCTGTGCACCTCCTGGTCCTTCTACTGTCTTCACTGAGGTCGTCGGTACCCATTTGCACTCCCTTTCTGGCCTCACCGCGGTGACCTCAGTATCTGTGCACAACCTAACAAGCTAGCTTCTCAGTGTCTTGATTGCCACAGCTCCCAGAACCGCCATGCTCGCTCCTCGGGGTCCTTTTACCCCAAGGCCATCACCACGAGCCTCCTCTTCACTGGGAATAATTCAATTTCTGATTCCCATTCCATCTGCCCTGTTCACGAAAACTTCAGTCTCATCCCCCCATTATCTTCAGATCTGTCACCCACTCAGATCTCATAGCTCTCCCTTTTTCTCCCACCCAGCTTGGAGCACATGGCTGACTGAACTACTCTCACCTACCCCCTCACTTTGCTGGCTTCACCCCCCTGCTTCTGCCCCCACAGTGACCTCCCCGATTGAAGCTGTAATTGAACTGTTTTGCACCAACACACGTAGCTGAAAAATATGAAAGAAAATTGCACTGCTGGTCAGACTGACACCACTGGGTCTGCAGGGTCTCTAACTTCTGCTGGTCCCCTCCGTTTTTCTTCTTTTGTCAGCTTCCTTTCCCATTCTAACTCCTAATATTCTTCTCAGTTTCCTTGCTTGACTCCTACGCATCTGACTCTATCTCATAGACAGTCTTGCCTCATGCTTCTCAGAAGCTGTCAGACAAGCTCTTTCTATAAACTTGTTTGCTCCTTCATTCATTCTTGTATCCTGACCTGAAGATTCAGAGAATGAGGCATCTCTACTATTCAACTCCAAAATTTTCACCTGTGCTCTTGGACCTTGCTACTCCCATCACCTTGACTCTGGGAAACATCCTGTGTTCCCTTTAAATTCTCTTCAACTCCCCCTCAGTCTATAAACAAGCAAGCTTGAGCTGGTCCCTCTAGTTACCATACAAATTCTTATCCAATCTTATCCGATCTTACTAAAAAGACTGGTTGATGATTGTTGGTCATCATTTGTCACTCTGCCTTTCCTCTGTTCACATCTTGACCTGCTGCAGTCTGGTTTCTGCCCCTGGCCACCTTCTGACATCACTCTAGCTAACGTTGCCAGTGACCTGCTCAGTGCAGAGTCCAATGGCACATTTCCACCCTTGACCTTCCAGGTATTCTCTGCTGCATTTGACACTTTGGTCCTCCCTCTTTCTGAACCTCTTCACTCCTTTGCATTCACGACTCCACACTTTCTTAGCTCTTGTCATACCTCTTCACTCTTCGTTTTGTCATTACCTGGGCACTTTTTCCTCCCTTTGCCCTTTAGAGGTTGGTGTACAGGTTTCTCGCCTCACCTCACTGCATTTCTCACCCAGACACACATCCCGGGAGATGTCCTCATGTCACCATTTGAATGATGATGACTCCCAAACCATAATCTTCACCTCAGTTCTTTCTTCTAAGCCACAGACTTGTCTATAGAAACAGGTGTCCATAAACGCCTGGGATGGGGCATGTTCAACGCTGAACTTCATCCCCACCCTCCTAAACCAAATTAGATGAGAGCGATTCATCCGTGACTCCCACATTCTTCAAATTCAAGTCCTGTGCATTTATTTCACTTCTAGGTCTGTCCTCAGACCATCTCCTCTATCACTGCCACTGCTACTCAAGTTCAAACAGCATCTGCAGCCCCCACCTGGCCTTCCTGTCTCCACACTTAGCTCCTCAGGCATATTAACCTTGTCAGAGGACAGACTCGGAAATCAAACTGCTTGAGTTTGTATCCTGGTTCTGCCACTTACTAGCTGTGAGACGGGCAATTTACTTAACCTCTCTCTGTTTCTCTTTCTTCATCTGTAAACTAAGGAAAACAATGGTACGTATAGGCTTGTTGAGAACATTAAATGGGTCAGTACATGCATAGTGTTTAGGACAGAGGCTGAGAAGTAGTGAGACTGCTTCTTATTACCACTCACTACCTGAAGCTGTATGCTCGAGCCACACTAGTGTGTGTGTGTCGCTGTTTGCATCCTACCATAATTCTACATGTGCTGTGAATGTTTATCTCGTTTAAATCTCAGCCAGAAAGCCTGGTCTAGGAGTTCCTTCTCGTTCCTTCTATAATACTCCTTTTTATAGTTAGGGATGAGCTTACTATATTGTATTCTAATTTTCTGTTATGTGTCTCCTGCCAGCTCCATGAAGGGAGGGCCCCAATCCTATTTGTCACTGCAGCTTTAGAATCCAGCATAGCAATGGCTGCTTAGCACCTCAGTGTTTGCCAGACTGTAAGTTGCACATCTTAAGATTTTTAATCATGCCTTTGTCTGATTTGTACAGAAAGATATCTGTGACCAGGATGAGAAAAAAACTCAGCGAGCATGTCCCAGCAGAAGTTTTCCTTTCAGTTTTTTGTGGAGCAGTTTGGTCTGGGCTGAGAGAGCTTTGTGCCTATTTGTTCACAGGCTGAGGGGAAGTTGAGGACAAGGTGCAGATACAGGAAAACACCATGATGTTTCCTTGAGCAAAGGTGGAGGAAGTGTTGAGGGTCAAGAGCATCTGTAGGAAATCTAAATCTGAGCAGGAGAGACACCTCATTCTCTGAAATTTCAGGAAAGGAGGTAAGAAAAGCATGTAGGGACAGATGAGTTTATACAGAGATCTTGCCATAGAGCACCAGGCAAGACTGTTCACTGATGTGCAGTGAGATTTGGGAATGGAGCAAGGAGGAACTGTTGACATTGCAAATGGGAACGAAAGATGATGAAGGACAAGTGCCAATTAGGGGAGGAGCAGAAATGCCCCTAAATCTTACATCTCTGCCCCAGAGCCAATTGCTGCTGAGGGATCTAGGGGCTGATCGCTTTACTCAGAGAGCAGCCTGTGCCCACAGGGCAGGCCACACCAGAGTCCCTACTGAGGAGCTGTTCCGGGCTTCTCAGCAAGGGCTGGAGAACTTGGTCTCTTAGGCTCCCAACCTGAGGCTGAAGGGCATCAGGGGTGGCTGATTTTGAGTTTGCCTTAGGGACCCGGCCAAGATAGTCCTTCACTTGTCCTGCAGGGTCCCCTGGGCCTACCAACCCTGCTAGGTTGACCTTGGCTACTCAGTCTTAACAGGTTCAGGATTCTCATATTCATAGCCCAGGGCTCAGGTAAGAACATTAGGATTGCTTTTACAGGGGTTTGAATTAACTCATACACGAGATAAATTATTTATTGTATGATTGTTATGACTCTTTTAGGACCTATACTGTAAATCCTCTGGTTTGTGCATCTCGTTTGCGTCTTGTTAGACTCTGCTCGGTATCTAGTTCCTTCTGGATAGCGATAGCAATTATTTGAACACAGCGCCCCCTCGTGGCTTTATGGTGTCGCTGCCACTTTCTTTTGAAAATATCTGAGAACCAAGCCTGGAGGAAGTGAAGTTGTCCCTTCGCATAGTCTAGTTGTGAAGAAAAGTGACCAACATTGAGACATCAGGGAGATGCCCATACAAAGTGGTAGGTAAAGAACAGCCTTTCTCTTACCTGAGAAAAAATGCCACCTCTGCCAATTATAAGTCCCATGTGTCTGCAGTCGTCATGGATTTGATTTACTTCTTCCAGGGGAAGAGGCTGGCGGCTCATCTGTAAATACATTTTAAAAATACTTGCCTTAAGGTGTTTGAATAGTTAAAGACATTTCCAAGAGGAAAAAAAGCAACTCAAACAATCAGTGCTCTTCTCTCCCTCTTTATCTCTCCCTCAGTAATTGAATAGAGCTATTCCTTGCTGGACTGATTTTTTCCTTTCTTTCTTTCTTTTTTTTGGAAAGATGATATTAAATATTAATAATCTTCAAGCCTCAATTCATCCCAAATTCCCCCAAACAAAATGAATTCGAATGCAGACAACCAGTGCATCTTGGCTTTGCTAAAGCTGCCCTGGAAGCTTAGTTCCGTAATGGCTGAATTTGGAGTCTGCTTTATTTATGCAAAAGTCTCGTCAATGCTTCACTTTGTTTTGCTCATGTACAGAGCTCATTTCAAAGTCCAGGAAATGGCTCAGAAGTTGCATAAGGGTACAAACAGCCAAGGTTTCCCTGAGCCACAGCGTGGCCTGGCTGTCTGGGATGGCCCCGTCTGTCCTCATCTTTCATGCATGGAGATTGCTTTGCTTTCTCCCCCAAAACTTAATCCTCCAGGGTTAGGGAAAAAAAGGAAGTTCTTTGGGAACCAAGAGGCTGTTTTAGGTCACGAGGAAACTGAACTCTGTCCCTACCTATGGGTGCAGACATGCTTGTGGTGACATTGGGCTGGGGGCTTGCTGTCTTTCTGTGTGTTTCTGTCTTCCGAGTCTGTGAGTACAGTGCCCCCCTCTAACTTAAGTGGTTTCAGGTCTGACTGTGTGTCTACATTACCTGGAAGCCTTTTCAAACTACAGTTATTTGCCCCCAATGCTTGGCTTATTGAATATGAATATTTGCAGCAGTGCTTAGGCATCTGTATTTGTAAAATGCTCCTCAGGTGACTGGGCTGAGAACTATCACTGTGATCCTCCCATCTTGAGTGCCCAGTGCTGTCGCCACCTCCAGTCTCTCTTCTGTGGCACAGCTGTGTATCAGCCTGGGGTCCGGCGCTCTGGTTCTCTTCCATAGCACAGCTTTGTGAGTATCAGCCCAGGGTCTGGCTCTCTGGTTTCAGAGGTACAAGGCATGATCTTGGCTCATGGGCCAGCCCCTGTGATCCAGAGCCCCCAGCTCTATTATTTTCCTCAGGGCTTCTTATCCACACTCCTAGGCTTTAGCATTCATCCTCTTAACCCCACCAACTCCTGTTCCCCCAAATCTTGCATTCTTGGAGAGGTGTCAGTGTCTGAGAACAGACACAAGACTGGACATTTCAGAGATGTTTGCATTTTTTGTCTGTCTTAAGGCTTTAAGATAAGGAAAATAATATTCAAACTATGAGACTTCTAGATAATGGAGGACCTAAGGGGGTGTGTTTGGGGAGGGAGGCACTAGGATCTTCTCATTGATCCTAAAATGTTATCATGCACCATTTGGGAGAATTTCGGTGGTATACCAGAACAAATCAGGTTCTGATGAACATCTTTGTTCATCTGTCTTTGAACATGCAGAAGCTGGGTTGGAATCGTGGGACAGGGAGGAACCTCTCCTGGCTTGTTGGACTTTCTTCTGTGGAGTCTGGATTCTGAGGACTTTACCATCTTGAAGGGAGTTCCCGTGCCCGGGAAGAGGGTGCACTCTTCTGAGCCTTTAAACAACCCTCAACTGGGCCACAAGCTGAAGTTAAGCATGTTATGGCTGTCATATTCCTTTTATTTTCCTGGTGTTTTCTCTTAGTTTTAAAATCTTATTTAAATATTCTAACTTTGTACTAGCTCTGCTGTGCAGTATTAATGGGAGAGTCTTATATCCATAGTCTGGTCTAAATATTAAAAGAATTGAGCATCAATTCTCTTAAACTAGCTTGGTATGGTGAGATCAAAGAACAAGAAGTCACTTAAGTTACAACTGGATTCCAGTGGACAAGAGTTAGGGTGAAGGGATCAGTCCAACTATTCCTGCCAAGATTCTCTCACTGTTGCTCTCCTTTGAGGATCTGGGCTTTGTTTCTATGGAAGGGAGAGACAATTTTCTACTGAATGGTTGTAAGGTCACAATAGAAACAAAGGAAAGGATTTGAGACATGACAAAGAAAGAATCAACAGGATTTGACATTAGAATTAAGGGGAGAAAAGAAGCCATAGATCATTTTGTGGTATTGAGGGTGGGTGATTGGGAGAAGAGTGGAGGGTAAAAAACAGGCAGTAAATTTGGGAGGAATAATTGGTTTGGGGGAAAATGCTAGTTCAATTGTTGTCATGTTGAGTTTGAGGTCACAATGGGAACTTCATCAGAAAGTTACATTCCTCCCTGGTTACTTGGGAGATTGAAATTCATAAACAAACAAACAAACCCCACAAAACCCTGTAGATCTTTAACATCCTCACCCCAAACCATCACAACCTTTTCCTGGTCCTTCTCTTATCATTATTAGCTCTTGGGTCACCCTCTTCCTCACTAAGTAAATTTCTTCTTTCTCCATATTTGCAGTTCTAAATATACAGTCATCATTGATGATCTTTGCTAATCTGAGAAGAATAATATCAGTTCTTTTTTCCAAACACCCTCCCTCAACCCTCTAGATCTTCTGGAGACCTGCCAGCATTTTCTTCATGCTCAACACTCTTGCCATCCTGTGTGTTCCCTACCTGAGACTAAAGGAAGTAAGCTCCTGCCTGCTTCCTGCCTTCACCCTTGTCCCAAGAACCCACAGAGAGAGCAGCAGATCAGAACCTACCTTATCCTTCACCATTTCTATCCCCATCATGAGGCCTTTGCCTCGGACATCCCCAACAATTTCAAATTCATCCCGTAGTTTACCAAACATCAGCAACATATAGGTGCCAACTTCTTGACTGTTTTCCTGTAGATTTTCTTCTTTAATCACCTGTTGAGAGAAAGCCCCAAATGACCTTGCAAAAAGAAAAAAAAAAAGCAACAACATTCTAAAATTGACTAAGAATCATGGAGAGGCAAATGTATATGACCTTCTTTACGGAAACTTGACCAGACAAATGGAACCCAAAGTCGAGTGTGGCCATGCCACGTACTACAGAAGAATTACCTATAGGAGAACAAAGGTAGAGAAGCTACTTCCCCCATACCGTCCTCATCTTCAGGGGTCGGTAAGAATTTAGGAAAGAATAGAAGATACATCTCAATGCAATGTGTAACATATTCCATAATGCTGAGCTTTATTATTGCCAGGCTTTGCTGAGAACTGGGATACAGTGGAATAAGGCAAATGCTCTAAGGAAAGACATGTCACAGATGCTTGTCCTACTGGGAGCTCGTTGGCCTTTGTTGTTGCCCATACACCTCCCTGCAGGACCCTGGCCTCTTAAGCTGAGCAGAGCCCTTTGTGGACCCAGAGTCAGGGCACCTGAAGACAGAAAAGGATTTTCACCTACTTACGCTCACAGCAGAGACTTGGGATTCTTGACAAGATACATGTAATACACTACATCATATTTAGCTAATAATAATTACATGACTCTAGGCAAATCTTTATGTTTTTAAGACCCATCAGTTCACCTAAATCTTCTACATCTTCTAAATTGGTTGACGTGACACAGTGCTTAAAAAAAGTTGAAAATGTCTACAAAATGAAATGAATGACACATTCCTACCCATGCTCTCTCACTTAACAATTTAATCATATTTGAAGATATTTTTTAATTAGCAGAGGCAGCTTTTACTTATTTTTTTATTTAGAGATACTTTTAAATTTAAGTTTTTGAATCAGTGAGCCATGTGCCTGGCCCCCAAATCAGGACGTATAAGAGTGTATACAGTAAAGTGGTCCTGACTGACCCCTGCCTCCCAGCCACAAACAACTGCTGTTATTAGTTTCTTGAATACTCTTCCAGAAATACATTATGCTTGTTTAAGCAAATGCTATCATGCATATTAGCAAGGACATTAAAAAAATCTTTTTCTACCAATGAGATCCCAGGCAAACTCAATGAGTGGAACTGAACAATAATGGAATTACCTAGTTATGATCACATAGCACTCAGCTTCTCTTTAGTCTTTTAATTTATGACAGTACAAATAAAAGGAAGAAAGAATATATAAGACAGGGTCAAAATTAAACTGAAATAAAGGATAGCAGTTGCTAACTATCTATAAAATACCATTCAAATAACAAAGAAATATCAGTGCTACCAGCCAGTAGGGGGACTTCTTACATTTCCCATACATGTGAAGTTTATTTTATATTTCTTATTTAATACTTCAAGCGCTAAAACTAGGTCTTTAAAAAAAGGACAGGTGTCAGAATAGTAACTGGATATCTAATTTAAATTCATGAACTAGTAATTATTAACTCTCTACTTTGATAATGTAATATAGTCTTCCCATCATGTGTGTGTGTGGCTTTGAAGTAGCATTTTGTGAAATGAGTGATGTTAATATGGTTGATGGAATGTACCTCAAGCACAGCTGATCCAATGGCACAAGCCATGGGGTTCCCTCCGAAGGTGTTGAAGTGATACACGCATTTAGTCAAAGATGTGGCAATCTCTAGGGGGAGAAAAGAAAGGTGGATAATGAGTAACACATTCTTATCTATAATCTCCTGTCACCATATTTGGATTACATTTACTTTCATGCTCTAAGTGACATCATATCCAATTCATTTTTTTTTTTTAAGATTTATTTTTATTGTTTTTGACAGAGAGAGAGAGAGAGAGAGAGAGAGTCAGAGACAGAGTGAAGGGGGAGGGCCCAGTACAGTCTCCATAGTTGTACATCATTGGTTTTTCCACATAGTTTCATTCCACAGATGGGAGCAGGGCTGCACAGGGCAGGAACTGGGCCGGGGTCTCCTCCCGGTGAGAACTGAACTGGGGGCACTTCCCAGTTCAGCATATGGGTCTGCATAGGCACTTAACCCACTGAGCCACCCCAGCTTCCCCCAATTCATTTTTTACTTAACAGATAATGGAATCTATGGAGAGAATTTTGCCCTTTTCCTAATTCATATGTGGTAGCCTTAACCCACAATGTGACTGTATTTGGACATAGGGCCTTTAGAGAAGTCATTAAGGTTAAATGAAGTCATAAGGGTGGTTCCTAATCCAATAGGACTGGTGACTTCATAAAAGGAGATACCAGAGGGCTCTCTCTCTCTGTAGAAAAGAACCTGGGAAGACAGAGCAAGAAGGTAGCCATCTGCAAGAGAGATCTCACGAGAAACTAATTCTTCTGGCACCTTGATCTTGGACATACAGTCTTTAGAACTATGAGAAAATAAATGTCCATTGTTTAAGCCACCCAGCCGGTACTATCTTGTTACGGTAGCCCTAGCTGACTAATACAGTGGATAAGGGGAAATCACCTATTTACTCAGTGAGACTTTTGATAACAAAACCTGTAATGTGTTGTGTGAACTGGAAAGTACCTTAAAACTTGGTTTATAGGAATTTACATGGAGACCTTCATTAGCTAAAAAATCATCACCCCCCCATCTTCTACTCTTAGAGCTAAGAAGAAGAAAAAAAAAATTTATATATATATATATATATATATATATATATATATATATATATATATATATATATATATGAAATCATACCACAGATTTAGTAGCATCATTTCTGGATTGTTTCAGGGTGAGTATATATTTAGTTCATTATACTCTACCTTCTATATTCATATTTTTGTACCTTTAGTCATTCAGTAAACACACTGCTAGCATAAGCCACTTAAATATTCTCTAGTGCCTTCAAAGTATGGGAAAAATGAAATAATTTTAAGATTTTCAACACTAAATGGTTCATACATTTATTTTCTGCAAAACCTCATTAAAATGAAAAAATTCAGTCAATTCTAATGTTCATTTTATAGAATGTTCTGGCTACGTGAGATTGTACTGAGTCTGGCTGTTTTGTGGATGAGACATCAACAGAGAAAACTATCACTCTGGACCTTGAGTCTATAGCTTCTTGGTGTGGCCAGACCAAGTAAGAGTTACTTTCCAGACTATGAATACCGGGGATTTTTCAGGGTTGGTTTCAGGTTGGTGAACAGGGATCTCTGGTCTTGGTTTTGTGTTTGTAGCACATTTCCTATACCTTGTCAGTGTGGAGGAACCCTGCATTTCCTTGTGGGGCAGAAGAATTAGTCTTTCCTAAGCAAGAACACAGGCTGGCTGGCTTTCTCCTGTTCACAGTGGGTTGGAGATGGTGCTGGGAAATACACTTGTATTTCCCAAGCAATGAACAGGAGAAAGTGTCTTCTGGACGGAAATGCATGTATAGTTCCCATCACTGTGTCCGATACACGTGTTTTCTACCATCGCTGATGCAAGAGGCCCAGAAGCAAACACAAAGTGTCCATAGCTCCTACCTGGAGTTGTGACAACTGCTGCCATGGGAAAGCCATTTGCAATCCCTTTAGCCATGGTGACAATGTCTGGCAGCACACCGTGGGTTTGAAAGCCCCAGAAGTGAGAGCCCAACCTTCCAAAGCCTGTCTGCACCTGATGGAAGCAAATTCAAAATGATTTGGAACCTCTAAGAAATGCTGGTTTTTCTGACTGATCTCTTCACTTTTATCTTTCTTCCTCCTCCCCCTCCTCAGGATCATGGGCAGCCCCTGTCATCGCCATCTTTGTACTGTTACAGACAAAGCACTTCATCTGTGCCTGGGCTTTGAGGATCCAAAAGCCACTTTCCTAGCTTTGTGTGACTCTGGATCCTCTGAACCTATGTTAACTCTATTAAGTGGAAATACCAATACAAGGCCTGAGGGACGCTGTGAGGGTGATATAAGC
>PVKE010025859.1:0-22728 GCA_004027555.1 Craseonycteris thonglongyai | reverse complement strand
CATCATCTTCTTCCTCTTGGGCGCCCCGGAGGAAGCTTTTGCAGGGGCACAGCGCTTAGGCGGCATTATAAGGGCTTAATTAATAAAAAAAAGTTATCGCTTAAACAAAACAAGTTATCGCCAACACAACACTAAAATACAGTATGCGAGACAGTCAACATCATGGACAAGACTGGCGAGATACAACAAGAGAAGATGCGAGGTGAGGCTGCGATGATACGCAGACAATCAACTCACAGGGATAAATCCACTCGTCCTCTCATTGGTCGATGTCGCACCGGAAGCCAATCACGCGCCTTTATGAGAGCCCGTGGGATGGACTCTGAGTCAACTCATCTCTTTGTTTGACATGCAGGGATCCTTGTCTCACGCGCATCCACATGAAACAGCGCTCCTTTCCGCCATGTGGCTGCCGACATGGTGGTATTTTTTCATTTTTATTTTTTTGATGAATATTTTGGGAAAACCCGCGAGGCACTGAAGCCGCAAAACATGAAGCACGAAGTGGCGAGGGAACACTGTATATTGCTTTGGGTAATATGGCCATTGTAACTATGTTGATTCTTCCCATGAACACAGAATATCTTTCCATTTCTTTTAATAGTATGTTGTAGTTTTCTATGTACCGTATAAGTCCTTCGCATTCTTTGTTAGGTTTATTCCTAAGTATTTTGTTCTTTTTGTTTTGATTGCAAACTGTATCGTATTTCTCATTTCATTTTCTAAAGTTTTGTTGTTTGTATATTAAAATGCTGTGGATTTTTGTGCATTGATTTTGTATCCTGCAACGTTACTGTACTCATTTATTATTTCTAATAGTTTTCTGTTGGAGACTTTAGGGCTTTCTGTATAAAGGGTCATATCGTCTGCAAAAAGTGACAGTTTAACTTCTTCATTCCCAATTTGGATGCCTTTTATTTCTTTTTCCTGCCTAATGGCTCTGGCTAGAACTTCCAGCACTATGTTGAATAGTGGTGGTGATAGGGGACATTCCTGTCTTGTTCCTGATTTTAGAAGAAAAGGTTTCAGTTTTTGGCCGTTCATTATGACATTGTCATATATGGCCTTTATTATGTTGAGGTACTTTCCTTCTATACCCATTTTATTAAGTGTTTTGATCATAAATGGATGTTGTATCTTGTTGAATGCCTTTTCTGCATCAATTGATATAATCATTATGGTTTTTATCTTTCATTTTCTTTATGTGGTGTATCACATTGATTGATTTGCATCCGTTGAATCGTCCTTGTGCCTCTGGGATGAATCCCACTTGATCGTGATGTATAATCTTTTTAATGCATTGTTGTATTCTATTTTTTAGTATTTTTGTTTAGGATTTTTGCATCAGTGTTTATCAGAGATATTGGTCTATCGTTTTGTTTTGTTTTGTGCCATCCTTGCCAGGCTTTGGTATTAGGGTAAGGTTGGCCTCATAGAATGAGGTGGAAAGTATTGCCTCTTCTTCAATTTTTGGAAAAGTTTGAGGAGGATAGGTGTTAGTTCCTCTTTGAATGCCTGGTAAAACTCATTAGTGAGGCCATCTGGTCCTGGACTCTTGCTTTTGGGGAGATTTTGGGTGATTGTTTCAATTTCCTTACTGTTGATTGGTCTGTTTAGGTTATCCAGTTTTTCTTGATTCATTCTAGGTTTACTATATGTTTCTGAAAACTTGTCCATTTCATCTAGGTTGCAAAATTTGGTGGCATATAGTCTTTCATAGAATTCTTGTATGATCCTTTGCATTTCTGTGGTATCAGTTGTAATTTCCCCTCTTTCATTTCTAATTTGAATTATTCATGTGTTTTCTTTTTCTCTTGGTGAGCCTAGCCAGGGGTTTATCAATTTTATTAATTTTCTCAAAGAACCAGCTCTTTGTTGCATTAATCTTTTCTATTGTTTCTCTATTTTCTAGTTCATTTAGTTCTGCTTTAATTTTTATTTACTTCCTTCTGCTGGCTTTGGGTGTTTTCACTTTTTTCTAGTGCTTGAAGATGTGACATTAGGTTGTTTACTTGTGATTTTTTGTTTTTGTTTCTTGAGATAGGCCTGTAGTGATATAAATTTCCCTCTTATTACTGCTTTTGCTGCATCCCAGTAATTTTGGTATGTTGTGTTTTCATTGTCATTTGTTTCTATGTGTTTTTTAATCACTTCTTTTATTTCTCCTTTGATCCAATCATTTTTTTAATAATGTGTTGTTTTATCTTCGTACATATGTGGTTTTTCTTGCTTTCTTTTTGTAGTTGATCTCCAATTTCAAAGCTTTGTGATCAGGGAATACACTTGGTATGATTTCAGTCTTCTTAAATTTGCTGAGGCTAGCTTTTGTGATCTATCTTTGAGAATGTTCCATGTGCACCAGAAAAGAATATATAGTCCTTCCTGTTTTAGAATGAAGTATCCTGTAAATGTCAATTATGTCCAATTGCTGTAATGTATCATTTAAAGCTGATATTTCTTTATTTATATTCTGTTTGGGCAATCTGCCCATGGCTGTCAATGGGGTGTTTAAGTTGCCTACTATAATTGTGTTTTTGTCAGTTTCTTTTAGATCTGTTAGTAATTGCTTTGTAAATTTTGGTGCTTCTTTCTTGGGGGCATATATATTAATCAGTGTAATATCTTCTTATTGTATTGTCCCCTTTATCATTATGAAATGTCCATCTTTATCTCTTATTATCTTTTTGATTCTGAAGTCTGCTTCACCAGATATAAGTATGGCTACCCCTGCTTTTCTCTGGGTGCCATTTGCTTGGAGTATATTTTTCCACCCTTTCACCTTGAATCTGTGTTTGCCCTTGTGGCTGAGGTGTGTATCTTGTAGACAGCATAAGGTTGGTTTTTGTTCTTTGATCTAGCTTGCTACTCTGTGTCTTTTTATTGGTGAGTTCAGTCCATTTACTTTTAGGGTGATGATTGATATATGAAGATTGCCTATGGCCATTCTATCTTTTGTTTTCTGATAGCTCGTTTTTGTTTTATTGCTTCTTTACTTTTTTATTCACATTGGTTATATTAGTTTGATGGTGTTTATGACTTTTTTTCTGTTTTCTTTTATTATGTGTCCCAGTTCTAAGTTTTTTTCCACTGGTTACCATGAACTTTATATAAAAGAAAGTTTCATATATGCAGTGGTTTCTTTTCTTCAGGGTGTTTCTTATCTCCATTCTCTTTGGAAACTTAAACCTTTACTTGCTCCTCTTTTATATTTTTGTTGTTCCAGTTTATCCCTATTAACTTTTACTTTGTTTCAGGTTTATTTGCCTCCTTCAGTACTTCTTGAAATGCTGGCCTTGTGCTGGAGAATTTCTCCAATTTCTATATGTCTGAAAAGGTCTTTATTCCAACTTTATATCAAAAGGATAACTTTGCTGGGTACAGGATTCTTGGGTGGTAATTTTTCTCCTTTAATATTTTGAATACTTTGTTCCATTCCCTTATGGCTTGTAGAGCTTCTGTTGAGAAACCTGATGATAGTCTGATGGGCTTTTCTTTATAGGTTATGGTGTTCTTTTTCTTGACTGCCTTGCGGATTCTTTCTTTGTCTTTGATCTTTGACATCTTTAGTATAATGTGCCTTGGAGAGGGTCTGTTAGGATTCAAGTAGCTAGGGGTCCTGTTTTCTTCTTGGATTTGAGGTGCTAGTTCTTGCCATAGATTTGGGAAGGTCTCATCTACTATTTGTGAGTAAATTCTCTGTTCCCATTGCGTCCTCTGCTCCCTCTGGAATACCTATTATTATATTATTCTTTCTAATGAAGTCAGATAGTTCTTGTAGATATCTTTCATTTCTTTTAGCTTTAAGGTCTCTCTCTTTCTTCTGTGACATTTCCAAATTTCTGTCTTAGATTTCACTATTTTTTTCTTCATCTGGTCAGCTCTGCTAGCTATTTCATTTTTCTTGCTTTCTTTTTTTTTTTATTGTTAAATTTAATGGGGTGACATTGGTTGGTAACAATTAGATAGTTTCCAGATGTACAAGTCCACATCACATCACTCATGGATCATATTATGTGCCTACCACCCAGAATCAGCTCCCCTTCCATCACCATATATCTGGTGCCCACTCCCACCTCCCCCCACAACTCTTCCTCCCCCCGCCTCCCCCCTTTCCATTTTTATTTCTTTTATTGTGTTGTTTATCTCCAGAATTTCTGTTTGCTGATTTTTTATAGATTCAGTTTTCTTTCTGAGGTCACTTAGCTTCTTTTGGATACTCTGCTAGTTTTCTTTGATCTCTTTGAGTGTTTTTAGAATTACAGTCTTGAATTCTGTGTCATTTAGCTCATGTTTTCGTATCTTCAAGTTCCTTTTCTAGAGATTTTTCTCTTTCTTTCTGTGCACCTTTGTTCATAAGGGTATTCATTGCTGTTGGAGCATTTTGTTTCCTGGACATGAAGACTTTTCCCCTGGTAGATGTGAAGAAATATTTCTCTTACTTTCTAACTGGTGTTGCTGCAGTGTCTTATATTTTCTCTTGTTTATTTGGTTTTCTTACAATGGGAAACTTCCTAGAAGGTGGGCTTCTCTTTGAGTCAGTCGTCCTGGTCTCTATATGCTTGCTCTTTGAGAAGGTATGGTGGGCGATGATATTTTGTGCCTCTGAGATCCCACTGTTGTCAGAAGCTGCCACACCGAGATCCCTCTGCTGGCTTCAGTGGGAGGAGTAGGGGCAGGGTTTGTTGGGAAAGGTGCAGGTCTGTTTGCTTCACAGAGCAATGGTGGCTTCCAGGCAGGCAGGCTCTGGGTGGGGTCTGCATGGCAAGCCCTGGGAGGTAGCAAGGGGAAGCAACCAGGCTGTTTGCCCAGGGCCACTCAGTAGTCGGTTGGGGTCCCACTTCATCGAGGGCCACTCCACACTATAGGTGCCAGCACTCTCCTGGTGCCAGCTCCCAGCCACTGGAGCTCCACTTGCTGGCCTTATGCTCCTCAGGCCCCCAGCTTCAGCCCCATGACCCAAGCTCTGGCAGCTGGGTCTCCACTCCGGTCCCCCGCCCCGATCTCTGGCTGCTGCTAGGGCCTCGCTCCGGCCTCCTGCCACATGCTCTGGCCGCCCTCCCCGCGCCTGGCTGCTCCCCAGCCCTCCCACGGGGGCCTCTCACCACCGTCAGCCACTCTTGCTTTCTCCAACCACCCTGCGCTCTGGCATCAGTGCCTCCGCCTCTGTCTGTTCCAAGCCTCCAATCCTCCCAGAGTCATTCTGCTCCTGGACCCACGCCCCCACACTCCCACCTTTGTCAATCTCTCCTCTGCTGGACTTAGGGCAGCCTCTGGGTCGTCACTGGGTGGGTCTTCGGGTCATGCTCTGCAGCGGGTCTCCACAGGCTCCCTTTCTTTCTCTCTCCCTTGCCTCCCTTTCTCCAGCTTCAGCTATTTTCTTGTGATGAGTGGGTCCCTCAGCTGAGGCCATATGTAGCTTAGGGATTCTCTGGTTGATTTTAGTTGTTTAAATTGTTGTTATTTCCAGGAGAGGTGTCAAGAGCTCCTCTCATGGCACCATCTTGACATTCCAATAAAATAAATCTTAAAAAAGAAATACGAGTTACCTATTTTCCCATCTTTCCAAGATTGTCATTGTTGGTATTTTGATATTTCCTCCAAATCCTTTTATTCTTCATATGTATGCGTATGTGTGTAACTGACATACATGAATGTAATTGTTAATAGTGTTGTAATGTAGGTCTGTAGGCTGTGGTTTTAACTTAATTTGGGAACATTTTTGTGTGCTCTTAATTCTTCATATTTTAATAGTTGTGCACTGTGCAAGCATATAAAGGTAGTATAGTATTTAGGTATTAAGATTGTTTTTGATGTTAAAAATAAACTGAAGAGTATCTTTACATAAATATTTGACACTATCTCTAATAATTTCTTCTGGCTGTTTTCCCAGTAGTAGAATTATTGATTGAAAGGATACGAACCTTAAAGATCTTGCTGCAAAATTGATATTTCTTTATTTATTTAGGAAGCACTTTAATATCTTATTAATTCTTAGGACCACAATTACAGGGAAGTAGCATACATGATGAGTAACAGACATTTACAGAGAACTTACCACTCTGTGCCTTGCAATAGCCTGAGTACTTACACATTATCTCTCTTAATCTTCATAGCAGTTATGTCGAGTAGGTGGAGATCTCATTCTTTTCCAGATAAATGAGCTTAGGTTATATGAAAAGAAGTCATTTTTCCCAATTTAGAGTATAGAAGCCAGAATGCAAACCCTGGTCGCTTGTAACCACCATATTCTTCCCTCTACACAAATTGGCCTCCACAGTGAAAACAGCAGAAGCATCACATGGTTGGTAACACTTCCATAGGAAGTAAGAATAATATTTGAAGTGTCTGGTGTTGACAGTCTATGAAGAAAAATCAGGATTTTATGTTGAGCTCATTTTCCTTACCTAGGCATGGACACACACACATACATACACACATTTTAATGTGATGAGACAAGTTCTTATTTAAAGACCTAAACTTTATAAAAAGCTTATCTTTGGTATCTTAATACATTCAATTTGACCTTTATGTGATTCAGTTTTATCTAATTGCATAGATAAATATAACACATCTACTAAAAATGATTATATAAATGAAAGGTGATGTCAAAATGACTAATTTATATTAATACAGGTTTAAATCATTTTTAGTCAGTTATTCTGTAAAGATTAACTTTCATATATTCATGTTGATACATAACATTAGAGGTGAATGAGTTCAAGTAAAATAAATTTTTGTAAAATTTAATCAGATGGCAGAATACTTTAAACTTTGGCATTTTGAGGCTCTTTTTTACTTTTAAACCTTGATTTTAGTGATGCTTTATGACCATTTTGAAATGTATAATTAACCTTATTTAGCCTAGAGTTAAACTGTGGCTAGAATGAAATATATTGTAGTTTGAAGTCTCATGTTGAATTTATTAGATTCAACTTGCCCCCCTTTCAATTGGTTGTTTACATTGATCTTTTTCTGTAATGATCTCATTTTCTGGTATATTTAATTTCACCTATGGTCTAGTGTGAGTATGAGAGAAGAAACGATTAAAAAAAGAGTTAAGAGAGCAGCCGAAAAAGAGTAAGGTCTTTCCCTTCTGTTGACTGCTGAGTCCCCCACAGGCCCGAATAGCCTGTTGATCAAGCAAAACCCAGTTTATTGCTTATTAAAGAGAGCACACCTGATGGAGCCTCAGTAGACTTTATAAGGGAAAGGTTAAGGGCAGATATTATAGAGTTTTGTACGACCTTAAGAGATTGAAGGTGGGTCTATCAAGGCAATGATCTGGTTGAAACTGGGCAAAGTTCATGATATAATAGTTTTGTATTAGTGGAAACAAACAGGCAAAGATCTTAACCAAGTCTTTTGAGTACACAGTTGTTTAATAAGTGAGTTGCTGAGTTGAAGGAATACTGTGAAAAGGGGATTGTTTGAGCAGTCTGTTGTTGCAGTGAATGGACTTTTGTGAAGTTATTTACTAATTTATAGTCTTATCTTTGCGAGTAAAAATCTCGTAGTACATATTGAAGTCATGTGGATGTAGGCAGCCTTAGTTCTTAGTCCTATAGTTAATCCATATGAGTTTAGTGGTTCTCTTCTCATTTCGAAGAGAATTAAGAAAAAAAAGAGCCTAGTTTGTGAAATAGGTGGTGGAGAAAATAATATTAAGGTATACTTGGCATTTGTGGTCTTGTGATATACATAAATTGAAACATTTTTATCATTTGGGGGACCCAGATTTTAAAAGGGCAGAAGAACAAGGTGAATGGTCTTGTGTTCTTTATTCTTTTTTACTTTCAAGATTATGCAATGTTTTATTTGGATGTCCTCAGTAGTGTTTATATGTATGTAGGTAGTTTAACGGTAAAATGAGTTACTTTTATTCTGTAATCAGGCTGCATAGGTTTGAATTCTAGCTCTACTTATTACTAGCCATGGGATGTTGAATAAGTTTACTTTGTACGTTGTTTCCTCATCAGTGAAATGAGAATAATAGTATACCTTCTTCACAAAATAATTGTGAGAATTAAATGCGTTCAATATAATGATTAAATGACGGCACAATTAATTAAATGTAAGTGCCCAGTGCTTAGTTAAGTGTTATATAAGTGTTAGGTCATTATTACTAATATGATTACTATTTTATTAGTACTATTATACTACTACTACCACTACTAATGTCATTATCTTTTAATAAGTAAAGCTGAATGACTCCTTAATAACAAAGCAATAGCTTGAAATGCTAACAAAATCTGACATCCACAGAAGGAAAGAAAATCCTATCGTCTTCCTCAGTTAAAGTCTGGGTCTCACTTAAGTCCATGTCAGAGGTTACCGCTTGTATCCAGTTGATTTAGCAGCCCTCATCAATCTGACCCTGATTTCCCATTGTGGCTGGCACTGAGCAGGAGGTGGTAGTCATGTCCGGGAGAGCTGCTTTTGCACTTATAATGGTACCAAAATAACCTGTTAAACTATGAGAACCTGAAGTTTTGTTGGAAATTTTTTTCTTGTGACAGATTTATGCATTAAACAATTTTGCTGCGTTGTCTATAGCACTATTCTTTCTGCAATTTAGTTTCTTCTTCAGTAAAATGAGTCAAGATGGTTTAAAAGTTTTCACTCAGCCTTTAAACCCAGGTATTTTGTTATTCTGTGAAATTGTGTAGAAAATTTTTATGAAAGGAAATTGTATTCTATATCTCAATGTTTGTTTTCATGGAGCCTGTTTGAAAGCAATTTTAGATTTTATCTTTAAAAAGACATATAGAGACAAATTATTTGGTAGAATATTTTGAAAATTTAATGCCAGAATTGTCTCTGATTTGCTAATTGAAACAAGACTGGTATTAGCAAGATTATATTTATCAAGTTCCTCACTTTTAAAAATTGGGCTATTGTTGGGATGCTGGGATAGCTCAAAGTTTGAGCATGTGCCTTGCAACCTGGAGATCTGGGGATGGAATCCTGCCCCCAGCCTATGCAAACACATATGCTGAATTGTAGTGCAACTGGTAACTGCCAGGATGGTGGTGAAGGTTCTCGCAGGAGGCCCCCGGTTCGGTTCCCACCCTGCGCAGCCCCACATCCACCAGTGTGGAATGAAACTATGTCACAACTAATGATGTACAACTATGGAGACTGCTCTGGGCCCTCCTCTCTTCTCTCTCTCTCTTTCTCTCTCTCTCTCTCTCTCTCTCTCTCTCTCTTACCTTCTCTCAAACAGTAAAATAAATCTTTTTTAAAAATTGGGTTATTTTTACTTAGAACCTCTTTTAGAGGTTTAGTTTCATCCTGGATAGTAGTGGTTTGGATGCTAGGTAGGCAAAGAGCCCTAGGAGTCACGTTCCACCCTGTGAATATCCTCTGAATCTGGGCTGATCAAATTGGTTATGTTCCCGACTTTTTCTTCAAGTAATTAAGCTCCTGGGACACTATGGAAGAGGTGTGAACTTTCTTGGGATAAAGAGATTGGTTTTAAACATAGTAAATCAAATTCAGTTTCAATAAATATTCTTGGAGTGGGCCTAGTTTTTCTTAGAATGTCTCAGTTTTGGAGTTTTGTGGCTGTTTTGTTTTCTATCTGAAATAATGTACAATATGGGAATTTATAACAGTTGCACCAAGTACATTGAACTACATGTGTGACCCCAATTTTGAATGCATGAAACTTTTGCATGTATTTCTGCAACACAATTTGTATGTAGTGAAAATACCTAATAAATTTGTAAGTTATAAGGAACTTTAAAGGAAATTCATAAAATATTGGTTTATAAGGAATCTCAAAAATTCTGCTAGTCCCTACGAAAGAACTCCATCCTTTGGGAAGAATTACATTTAATGGTCTGGAGCAAGTAGTTGTGTGTGTGAGACTATTAAAAGAATTTTATTTAGAAATAGTGAAATTTTGTTTCTTAATATGTTCCAACATCTAATAAGATTCAGGGGGAAATGGGAGTTACTAGGATTATGAGTTGTAAGGACTTGACTGAGGACAGATGGGAAGAAGGTCTCAAATCTGTTAACGAGACTGTTAGTACTTTTCTTAACAGAACAACAAAAGCAGTTTTATTTTAACTGCAGTTCATGTTTATGGAGTGCCAAGTACTTTATATGTACAATTTACTTCTCTAAACTTGGAGGATTGGTATTATTTGAAACTCATGTCATGGGGGTGGGAGCCTGGTCATTGAGATATTCTATAACTTGCTCCAAGTCAGACAGCTCTTAGGTGATAGGGTTGGGATTTGTATAAAATTTATTTTCATTCTATCATGTTATTCCAGTTGCCTCTACATAGATTACCCCCAAAATCCTGTAAATCCCCATCATCCAGTTTATTAACCCCATTTTATAGGTGTGGAATCTAAGAATGAGAATGGATAGGTAACATTCTGAAATCCGAAGTGATTTGGTTCCCTGGTAGGATTTTTTGCACTGGTCGATGAGTACTGCTTGCTTGTGGAATGCCATTTCTATAAAATGTTATGTAGTAAATGTTACCGGGTTCAGGTGCTGCTTGCTGCCTCCAAAAACTGAAAGACAAGGTTGATGGAAAGAAAAGTAGGTTTATTCAAAATACCAGCATTCAGAGAAGGCAGTGGACTTGTCTCAAAGACTGCCTTCCCTGAGCCTAACAAGGCCAAAAGGTTTTATAGGCATGCAGGTTGGGGAAGAACAAAGATGGGGGTGTTGATCAGACAGGCTCCAGGGCTGCTAACTGAGAAATTACTTCCTGGGGCTTGGTCTGCTTTGAGATAATGCTATCTCCGACTCAGAATATGGATTCTCCCATTCAGTTGCCTAAGGACTAAGAAATTACTCATTTTGGGTAGTGTTTTTGCTGATTCACTGGGTTAATGAGGTATGTGTAGCTTTAAGAAAGGGAACAAAGCAGAACCGTTCAACAAAGAGAAAACAAAAACTATAAAATGATTCAGGCTATAAACTGATAAGTGGATCAACAATGCAGACTTGATTAACAAAGCAGGAGCTAACTAAATTATTGATTTTTTGAGTTCACCCTTACAGCATGAAGGGTGACTTTAAAAACCTAACATCTTAACTGGGGGAAAAGTACTTAAACAGTTTAAGATAAAACTTAGAGAAATTGCGGCTTTTCTGGCCAAGATAATGGCAGTTAAAAATAATGAACAAGTTCTTGAGAATTATAAATGTGATATTTTTCCGTTTCCCACATGGCCAAAGACTTTATATTTATAGACTCCTAAGAAAGGCAGAATAAACGGAAGCAGGAGGTGGTCCAGCAATTCCTGGTCCATTTGAAAAAAATAAGTTGCTTCCCAGTGGACCTTTATGCACATATTGAAAAGACTTCTTCCCAGTCAATGACCACTGTCACTGAAACTGGTATGTACAGTGAACTGAAGTTGGTATGCATAGTCAGCAGTCATTGAAACTGCATGGCTCGCTAAAAAATAACTTCCAGTGTGTGCTTAAAAAGAGGGATATTTGTTGCATGGTTCTCTCTGTAGATAACTGTTGTTTTGAACCTGTTCTAGAGCCTTACTACTATTTTTTTTTTAATTTGTCTGCTTAGTTTATCATCTTCTGAAAATAGCTTTGTTAAATTCTTCCATGTTAAAATTACCTATTATTATTATGAATTTGTCATTTTCTTTTTTTAATTTGGACTTTTTGCTTCCTAAGCCCTAGGCTTTATTGTTATGCATTATTATTATCTATTTGCTCATTATGTAGTATCCACCTTATTCCTCTTGTTTACCTTAAAAAGGGTAGCATGTCTTTTTCCAATTTGTTTTTTAGCCTTTTGCTTCTAATATTTATTTATAGTCACTGTGGTTGAAATTTGTTTTATTTTTGTTTTTAAAAATTTTTATTTTTTTTGATCCAATCTAGTAGTTCTGTCTTAGAATAGATGAATTTAACTAATTGCCAAATCAGGCCAGCTACCTGGTTTTGTAAATAAAGTTTTATTGGAACATAGCCATGCCATTCAATTATACATTTTCTATGGCTGCTTTTATGCTACAATAGCAGGATGGAGTAGTTGTGACAGATACAGTATGTACTGCAAAGCCTGAAATACTAACTACCTAACCCTTTATAGAAAAAGTTTAATGATCTTTGCAATGGAGTATTATTTTTAATTGGTTCTGCCTAAATTTTAGCATGTGAATCTAACACTACATTTTATTAATAAAGTTTAAGCTTGTTCATTTTAGAGTGCTTTAAATTGAAATCTCCCATTTTTATATTTTTGGTGTCAGAATGTTAATTCTCATTTTTTTTTCAAGATTTATTTTATTGTTTGAGAGAAGGTGAGAGAGAGAGAGAGAGAGAGAGAGAGGCCCAGAGTAGTCTCCATAGTTGTACATCATTAGTTGTGACACAGTTTCACTCCACATAGGTGGACATGGGGCCATATGGAGTGGGAACCGAACTGGGGCCTCCTGCATGGGAGGCAAGAACCTTAGCTGCCATCTGGCAGTTGCCAGTTGCGCCTCAGTTCAGCATATAGGTTTTCACGCGCCGGGTCAGGATTTGATTCCCAGACCTTGCTGTTCCAAGGCAAGCACTCAATCTGTTGAGCTATCCCAGCATCCCCTAATTCTCCTTATTTAAACTTCTATTTATTTATTTTTTATTTTTTAAAGATTTATTTTGGGGAAGCCGGGATGGCTCAGTGGGTTAAACGCTCACTTTGCAGCCCTGGGGACCGAGGATCAAATCCTGGCCCTGGCCCGTGCGGACCCATGTGCTGAACTGGGGAGTTCCCCCAGTTTGGTTCTCACTGGGGCGAGACCCTGGCCCAGTTCGTGCCCTGTGCAGCCCCGCCCATCTGTGGAATGAAACTATGTGGGAAAACTGATGATGTGCAACTATGGCGACTGTTCTGTGCCCTCCCCCTTCTCTCTGTCTCTGTCAAAAACAATAAAAATAAATCTTTTTAAAAAATAAAATATTATTTTTTATTAATTTTTGACAGAGAGACAGACAGACAGAGACAGAGAGAAGGGGGAGGGCCCAGAGTAGTCTCCATAGTTGTCAGCGTCAGTTTTTCATATAATTTCACTCCACAGGTGGGCACGGGGCTGCACAGGTCAGGAACTGGGCCGGGAGCCTCCTGCATACGCCCCTGCAAGAACTGAACTGGGCCACACCCCAGTTCAGCACATGGGTCCGCCTGGGCCGGAGTTGGGATTCAATCCCTGGTCTCCAGGGCTGCAAAGCAAGTGCGTAACCCACTGAGCCATCCCAGCTTCCCCTACTTTTTTTTTTTAATGAAGTTTATTGATGTATATTTTACATAGCATGAAACATACACATCTAGATGTACAGTTTTAGTGGTATAGTAAATTATCTCAGGCTCTCAGTCATGAAAACCTTCATGTATAAACTTGGTCTCGCATGATGTCTCCTAGAGACATTTAGAAGATGAGTACATAGTTTTGATTGTTTGAATGTTACTGTGTGAAAGGAGGATTGACTAAATTTATTCCAGGCTTCATTGGGTGCTTCTCTGATTAGAGGTTCTCTATCAGTGACACAGCCTTGAAAAGTCACTCTTGTCTTCTATCTTTGGAAGTCAGGGCTTCTCTTCACAGCTGACTGGAATAAAGAAACATCTGTTGCTAGGCAGCCAGGGCACTAGCACCTAGCAACTAGCACATGTATGATGTGTGCCTCAGGAACCTTAGGTTCTCTTCAGAGCCTAGTGGTGTGTAGTACAAGCTGAAGATCTGTACTTAGCTATCTGAATTCAAAGAAACAAGAATCTAGATAAAGGAATGACAAAATCCTACTGTACCTGGCAAGGATGATTGTAGGATATAATATTTAGTATGACTGTTATACTTCTATGGTATGACTCTTGCTAATTGTGTGACCTTGGAAAGATTTCTTGGCCTCTCTAAAGCCTCATGTATTTCATCTACAAACTGAAGGTGGCAGAACCTACTTCATAAATAAGTTAATGCATGTGATGCACTTAGGACAGTTTTTGTCTGAGTGTTCAAGGAAATGGTAGCTATTAATAGGAATGATATTGTATCACATGAAACATTTTTTTAAAACCCTGATTTAGCAGTGTTTCCTTTATCTATTGCTTTATAACAAGTTGTCCCAAAACTTAGTTTCTTAAAAATGATCTATTATTTCTCACAATTCTTTGGATTAGCTGATCTCACTTGGTGATTATTCTGTGATCTACCTGGGTAACTTATGTGACTTCTAAGATGCATGTCTTGAGGGTCAGAGTGCAGATTTAGGCTTTCATAACTTTAGAAATATAAATACTACAAAGGTAATAAATAGCACACCTAAGCTTAATTGTTTAAATATTTTTCATGCTTATTCCATTTTTTTTTTTTGTATTTTGAAAAATATTTACTTTGAAGTTTATTTTGATAAACATTTAAAAAAGAAATTTATATAATGGAACTTTTAAGTCATATTTAATTATATATCTGTAGCATGTATACTTTTAAATTACTGAAACCTGCACTAAGTTCTTTGGGACATCTTGTATGTACATTACTTAAGGGATCATGTGTATTGGGAGAGAGGATTGTTTCATTTGAAAATAAATTGGAAGCTTAATTTTTCCATTCCTTTTTTTCGCTTTTTTATACTTCAGGATTCAGCAGTCACTATTTAGGGAATGGTGTTATTGAAGCAACTTGGCACACGTGCCTTTGAGATTTTGCTCTGTTGACCTATTAGGTTCCAGGTATGCACAGAGGCTTCTAGAAGGAACAGGACGAATGCAAGACTTTTGCAGAACTTTAGTGACAAAGTCCCCTAGCCTCCTTTCAATGCATGTGTCTGTTAGAGCAGTGATCCCAACCTTTTTGGCAGCAGGGATCAGTTTCATGGAAGACAATTTTCCACAGACTGGGGTTGAGGTTGGGGGTTGGGGATGGTCTTGAGAAGATTCAAGCACATTATATTTACTGTGCACTTTATTTTATTATTACATTTTAATATACAGTATAGTGAAAAAATTATACAACTAATCTAATACTGTAACTGATCTGACAAGAGGCAGAGCTCCGGCAGTAACATGAGTGATAGGGAGTGGTTGTAAATACAGATGAAGCTTTGCTCACTTGCTGGCCACTCACCTCCTGCTATGCGGGCTGGTCCATGGCCCAGGAGTTGGGGACCCCTGTTTAGAGGACCATGTGATTTTAAAACACATGGTAACTAATGCTGAGCATAGCTAAGCATGATCTAGGCTTGTGGAAAACATATCTTAAAGAGACTAGCAAAGATAGTGTGTTAACCATTCCTGGCCTTGGAAGAGACCCTGATACTGGTTTCTGAGTCTCCTGCGAGCCCCTCCCCTGCAGAAATGCCTGCATAACTGCACAATGACAGAGCGAAGACAAGAGTCCCTTTCCCCTCACCTGTGCTCCTTCTCTTGAGGCTGCATCCCTCCTCCAACTCAGGAACTGGACTGATCTCTGCGGAGCTGGGGTCCAGGGGTTCAGGGCATATGATTTTACTTTATCAGGAATGTTTTAAGAATGAAAAAAACTATGGTAGCATGATCTCATGTTGTAAGACTTATTTAAAAGATGATTCAAGTTGCATGGCAGGTTGTAAGTGCTGAAATTCTAACAGTATACTTATCATTGATTCTTATGAGGAAGGAAAAGGGCACATGTCTGAAGAAAAGATTGTACCTTACTGAAAGGTTTCTGAAAAGCTTGGGTTTCCAAATGACATGTTAAAATGTGGAAGGAGTTGACACTTAACAAAAAATGCTGAGGGGATGTGATGGCTGCATTTACTTTTTTTTGTTTGCTTAAGATTTACCGTATTTTTCGCTCCATAAGATGCACCTGACCTGCCTGGACCCACTCTCCTTCCATGCAGTCCCTGCTTTCTGATCTGGCTGCAGGCTTCCCCACAGCATCATTTAGGTCCCCAACGTGCACTATTCTTTACAGTATTTGCTCCATAAGACGCACACACTTTTCCCTCCACTTTTGGGTGGGGGGGGGAGGGAAGTGTGTCTTATGGAGTGAAAAATACGGTATTTTATTTTTTTGACAGAGAGACAGACAGACAGAGACAGGAAGAAGGGGAAGGGGGCAGAGTGGTCTCCATAGTTGAACATCATTAGTTTTTGACATAGTCTCATTCCACACAGGTGGGTGGGGATCACACAGGGCAGGAACCGGGCTGGGGGCCTCCCACGTGAAAGGCATGCCCCTGCGAGCTGGGGGCCAAACCAGGGACCTCCCAAATAGGAAGCTTGCCCTGGTGAGAACCAAACTGGGGGCCACACCCCAGTTCAGTATATGGTTCTGCACGGGCCTGGGCCAAAATTTGATCCTTGGATCCCGGGATTGCAAGGCGAGCACTCAATGGCTGAACCATCCCAGCATCCCCTGCATTTACTTTTTGAGTGAATTAATAAATGGTGCTCTGCTTTTATACCTGTGCATGCATCTTTCTTACTCTAGAAGACCTGTGATTCAAAGCTCTACCACCATAGTGGTTAGTTCGTGTGTCACCTATCACCAGCTTATATCCACTGCATCTGTGTGGGTGCAAAGTGGGAGTGATTTACTCATCCCAGTTTTTTCTCCAGAGCTATTTTTATGGTGGTTATCACAGAATACTCATAGATGAGTTGTCAAAGGGATGGCTTGTAGTGTCACTTTAAGATACCCCAAGGGTTTCAGTTAAAGCACATTGGAGAGAGCCTAGATGTTTATGGTGTACTTAAATCAGTCTTGAAATTTTTGATGCAAATTTCTGCCATAGAGTCTAGTCTCTGCACTGTTTTTCTTGATCTTCAGAGCAGGGGTGTCCAATCTTTTGGCTTCCCTGGACCACATTAGAAGAAGACTTGTCTTGGGCCACACATAAAATACACTAACAGTAGCTGATGAGCTAAGAAAAAAATTGCAAAAGAATCTCATCATGTTTTAAGAAAGTTTATGAATTTGTGTTGGGCTGCATTCAAAGCTGTCCTGGGCCCCATGTGGTCTGCAGCCTGCAGGTTGGACGAGTTTGCTTTAGAGTATCCTGAATTTGAGGGCAGGCAAACTTTACACCAAATCTTATTTAAGCATTAGGCTGAGCCAGAAGATGAAATTTCCAATATGAGTTGTACAGTGTTTGGCTTTATATTAAGTAGCATTCATTTCATCTGATCACTTTTTTAGTTAATGTGATTTAAAATTCATGCCACAAACTCTTCTCAAGTCTGGCATGAGGATAAGTTAAGTAATATGTATAAAACTGATTTGAGTTCTTCAGGAAAAGTCATCTCCCTAAGAATAACATCTTACATTGATTCATAATGAAATAAAATAGAATATTTTCTTTAGGAACTGTATTTTTTAGGGATTGAAAGTATCAGAGTGCCTCTTTTTAGTAATAGACACTGAAGAGATACAGAGGTGGGTAAGGCTAAGTTTTAGTCAGGGATTTTTTAGCAGCTTTTATTGGGATTTTTCTTGTATAATGGAATATACTTTACAGAAAATTTAGAAATACAGAAAAATGTTTCGTTTAAAAAATCACTTACTCCTACCATTCGGAGATTCTAACTATTTGCAGTGTGGCATGTTCTTTCTTCTCTGTCAAGCAGAGCCGAACACAATAATGTGGATGAATTTCACAGTCATGAAGTTGAGCAAAATAAGACAAAGATACATGTGTGCCATGTGACTCTATTCATGTAGAGTTCCAATATAGGTAAAAGTGAACTATATTTTTCGAGAATGGATGTGTAGGTAGTAAAGAATAAGGAAATGCATGGAAAAGCTTATTTCAAAGTCAGGGAGTTGATGAGAGGAGAAAGACTCGTAGTTGGGGAGATACATACACAGGGCTTCTGAGTGCTGGCACTGTTCTGGTATTTTTATTGACTTGAGTGGTGGTTTACCACAGATGTTCACTTTAAAATTATTGATTAAGGGAAGCCAGGATGGCTCAGTGGGTTAGGCACTCACTTTGCAGCCCCAGGGACCGAGGATCAAATCCTGGCCCTGGCCCGTGTGAACCCGTGTGCTGAATTGGGGAGTGCACCCAGTTCAGTTCTCACCGGGGCGAGACCCCGGTCCAGTTCCTGCCCTGTGCAGCCCCAAGCCCACTTGTGGAATGAAACTATGTGGAAAAACCAATGATGTGCAACTATGGAGACTGTTCTGGCCCCCCCACCCCACCCCCGTTCTCTCTGTCTCTGACTCTGTATCTCTCTCTGTCAAAAACAATAAATAAATCTTTAAAAAAAAATTATTGATTAAGCTGAGCATGTATGTCATATATTTTACCATAAAATATATGCCTGTTATATTTTACAGTAAATATATAGAAATTGAACAAGGCATAGACTAGGTGGTATACTATTCTGTCATATCATTAAAACCAAAACAGCCATGTCTTTGTATTTGTATATATGTTGAATATTCCTGGAAAAAAATATAAGACATAAGTAACATTGGTGGCCTTTGAGAAGGAGTGAGGTCCTGGTGTGGGATTGAGACTTAACTTTCACCTATACCAGTGGTCGGCAAACTGCAGCTCGCAAGCCGCAGTTTGCCGACCACTGACCTATACCCTTTTATTTCCATTTTGTGTGTGTTCTGATGAAGAATGGTCTTAAAAATTAGTGATAAAGGATAGATAGAAGAAATTAAGACAAAAAAATTCAAAATTTAAGAATTTAACACCTTTGTGACTTCCTTATTAAGATTATGTCGGGTTGGAGTAGTGGGATTAAGAAAGAAAATGCCTGGACATTAGACTTGTAGACTTGCAGACCACATTAGCCTCCTTCATGGCTGGGAGGGGTATGCAGTGCTCTTTGTTCTCACAGAGCTTGCTGGCCGTCCTGGTTCTCCCACTTCTATGTTCATCCTGATCATCTGGAGGGCTTGTGAGATACAGATTTCCAGCCCTACCTTTAGACTGTTTGATTCAGTTCATCTTCATTTCTGGCAAGTTTTCAGTCATGCTACTGCTGCTTACACAGGATTTACATTTGGGGAACCACTAGACTTCACAACTGCCCCCACATAAGGACTCTGCTGGAAAACAGAACAAAAATGGAGGTGTGTACCCAGTGCATATAGTATGTGCTTCCAGCAGACAAGGAGCAAGACTGTTAGAATTTGTGGCTCACGTTGTGGCATTACGGCTATTTTTAAGCCTATCTATGAATGACAGTGTAGGTCCTGCCAGCTGGGGAAATCAGGTAGAGTCGTTTAAAATCAATGGAAGAACAGCGTTCTTGAAATAAGATCCCTAAATATATGGATCTCCTTAACTGTGACTGTGGATAGCTGGAATATACAAAAATCAATGTACCTATTTAAAAAAAGAAAGAAAGAAAGAAAACCTGAAAACCACTAGCTTTGAAGACCTTGTTCTTTGTTAAAAAAAAAAGAGACAACAGAAATAATTTTAAGAAAGGGATAAGATTTGTTTATTTTGTCCATGCCGGAGTTATATTTTGCTGTGTATAATGCACTCCAATGTATAATGTGCACCCATGTTTTGGGCCCAAGTTTTCAGGGACAAAATGTTTCTTTTTAATTTTTTTTAAGATTTTTTTTTTTTAATTGTTTGAGCGAAGGTGAGAGAAAGAGAGAGAAGTGGGGAGGGCCCAGAGCAGTCTCCATACTTGTACGTCATTAGTTGTGACCCAGTTTCATTCCACACAGGTGGATGTGGGGATGGATGCACGTGGCAAGAACTGAACTGGCGGCCTCTCGTATGGGTGGAAAGAACCTTTGCTGCCATCTCAGGAGTTAGCAGTTGCATTACGGTTCAGCATATGGGTTTGCACAAGCTGGGGCTGGGATTTGATCACCAGACCTCAGGGTGGCAAGGCAAGAGCTCAACCTGTTGAGCTATTCCAGCATTGTCCCATTTTAATTTTTTTTTTTAAAGATTTATTTTTATTGTTTTTGACAGAGAGATACAGTCAGAGACAGAGAGAAGGGGAAGGGCCCAGAGCAGTCTCCATAGTTGCATGTAATTGGTTTTTTCCACATAGTTTCATTCCACAGGTGGGCGGGGCTGCACAGGGCAGGAACTGGGCTGGGGTCTCGCCCCGGTGAGAACTGAACTGGGGGCACTCCCCAGTTCAGCATGTGGGTCCACACGAGCCAGGGCCGGGATTCGATCCTCGGTCCCTGGGGCTGCAAAGTGAGCGCCTAACCCACTGAGCCATCCCGGCTTCCCTCCATTTTAATTTTTTAATTCAAATTTTTTTGTTTATATTTTAGTACTTGTTTCTTGTATTATAGATGAATTTTAGCATTTTTAACATTATGGTATAAGAACTTTTATGTAACAAATAATTACAACACACAAGAATAGATATAAAGTCATAGAAAGGGAAGCAAGCAAGAGAGAGGGGGAAGGGACAGCTGGGGCCTTGGATTTCACCCCAGAGCCGGCAGAAGAGGAAGTGAGCTGGTAACCTGGGGACAGGTGGGCTGGAAGCCAAGAGCTGACAAGGACAGAAGCGTGGGAGACTAAAGCCAGCACGACCCTGGGTGAGTTGGGGTCCAAGCCACGGCGGTTATCATATTCCAGGGTATTATTTTGCATACAGATATTATTATTAATTTCTAGAGTTACACTTTTAACTCATAAGCATAAATAAAATAATTGGAAACATTTATATAAGTATGGAATTAGTACTACCCATGTATAATGCACATGTTTATTTTTCCCTCACAAATTTGGGCAAAAAAGTGTGCATCATACACAGCAACACATGATAATGGATCCATGGTTTTTAATTACTTTTTTAGTCTTTTTCATTGTTTGCCTGTGACACTGACAGATTTCCATTGGTGAGTTATAACATGCATAGATAACACTTGTGTAATTATATTCGGGAAATAGTAGAAACACAAAGTCATCTCATGGCACTTGTGCCTACTTCACCCTCCACATGAGGGACTGGCTTCTTTTAGGGTTAGGAAGGATCTCGCCATACCCAGTCACTGGCAGGGTCCTGTGCTGGAGAAACTTAGCATCGCTCTTGAATGTGTGATTGATGTACCGGTACCTTGTGTTGTTACCTGGCATTGACTTTGGATTTCTGATGACCTATTTGCCTAATATTACAAAATTTCCAGTTTCTGGCCTGTCTACTCAGTACCCTACTTTGGTTTTGTTTCTTATGGACTGTGCTTGTTTTAAAATTGTGATCTTATTTCAACCACACTAGCTGTTCTTGGCTTCCTTTGCTGTGTTGAGCCCATCCTTGTCTTCCCAGTGAGGAGGAGCTTCTTGACTACATTTTACTGGAGATCTTAGTTCCTGTGGATCTTCTCTGTTGTCCTCTTGGTGTGGAGCCTGCCTTTACTATTTTCTACTCATTTAATTACATTATGATGGATTTTAATTTACTGAGTTACCATGTTGTGGGTACATGTATAAAACTGTATTGGTTACTCTTAATTGCCTTATAAGGAATTTATGGAATTTATGGTTGTTAGGATGTTGGTAAGGAAAAAATGTGTATTTTAGATCTGTGTGTATGGTGTAAGTGGAGGATCAGGATGTCATTGGATGAATTAGGTCTGTCTTATAAGCCTGCTTGCTGCTAGAATAGATTTTATGATCACCTAGTGGATGAATTTGAGATCCTTTAAGACCTAAGTACCTTTCCAATTCTCAGTTTAACAATTCAACTGAATCCAAACTGTTGTCTGCAATTGATTTAATGTGATTCTACAGTATGTTTGCTTACCAGAATGAAGAAAACCATAGACATTTGCAGCCAAATTGATCTGTGGTTTTACCTTTTTGTCTGATTAAAAATTACTGGACAATTTTTAGTGAAGTGGTATTGCTTACTAATGTATTGCTGTCTAGGAAACAGAGAGCTTTTCCACCTGGTTTTTATGCCTAAAGTTATTTGTTATGCATGTTTGCTAGGATTTGTATTAAATCCTTCTGTTGAATTTGGAAGTGCTTGTGATTTCTTTGTATTTTGCATTGAAAATTAATCTATAAACTCTTATAATCTCTAGCTTTGGTTTGGCTTGACAGTGATCACATTTTAAAGATACCCTACTTTATTTTGTAGTTAAAATAACTCTTAATTTTATTTCACCAGGTTTAAATTTTAAAAGAAATCAAATTTCTTCAATTTTGTTTAAATCGGTTTTTAATATTAAACATCATTTTATGTATCAGTTTTGTTAGTTCATTGCACTCTTAGCTGTATCAGGATTAAACTTTTCTTTTAAGGGGAAGCCGGGATGGCTCAGTGGGTTAAGCGCTCACTTTGCAGCCCCAAGGACCGAGGATCGAATCCCAGCCCCAGCCTGTGTGGACCCACATGCTGAACTGGGGAGCTCTCCCAGTTCAGTTCTCTCTCAGTCTCTCTGTCTCTCTCTCTGTCTCTCTCTGTCTCTGTCTCTCTCTCTCTCTCTCTCTCTCTCTCTCTCTGTCAAAAATAAATAAATTTAAAAAAACTTAAAAAAAAAAAAAAGATTTAAGGGAAGCTGGGGCTGCTCAGTGGGTTGAGCGCTCACTTTGCAGCGCCGGGGACCGAGGATCGAATCCCGGCCCCGGCCCGTGTGGACCCATATGCTGAACTGGGGAGCTCTCCCAGTTCAGTTCTCTCTCTGTCTCTCTCTGTCTCTGTCTCTGTCTCTGTCTCTGTCTCTCTCTCTCTCTCTCTCTGTCAAAAATAAATAAACAAATTTAAAAAAACTTAAAAAAAAAAAAAAGATTTAAGGGAAGCCGGGGCTGCTC